>JACXGJ010001410.1:49223-68286 GCA_016801105.1 Esox niger | reverse complement strand
GTGTGTGTGCCCCCGAGGGGGGCGAATAGCCTTCACTTACAGAGTGACATCCAATAGGGTGGGGGTCCTCTGTGTGACTCCCACTAGAGGTAAACAGTCATAAAGAAGCCAGGCTTTAGTTACACAAACACAAATAGCTGACTATTCATAGAACTAATGGGATCTGCCAGGAGCCAGGGACACCAGCAAGGCCTGAAATACACTGTCGCCACTCTCTTGACTTATTACCCATTAAACCACCATCTGCCTGGGGGAGCCAGACCCCATATAGCTCTCCTCTCTGCTCCTCTCTTCTCCTCTCTGCTCCTCTCTACTCCTTTCCCTGTTTCACTCTTTTCACTCCCCTCTAACCTCTCCCCTACTTTGTTGTGGATGTGAATGGTTGTGATTTACAGTAGATCCCACTTAAGCTATCCCAATTAAAATATTAAATGTACAGTCTCACCAACACATTGTGCAAGAAAATGGGGGCGAGACCAAGCCTGTGTTCACATCATGGTCACATAACCTTTTGAGATAAATCATAAAGATGATTGGATTAGGCAAGTGTCAACTGAATGCCTCATGACTAAAAACAGTTTGTGGAGAAGTAAAATGACTTGCCATTACTCCCCACAAACCACAATTAAAGGAAACATAATTCAGCTATGAACGTTCTGACTGATTGGTCTGTTTATTTTTCCTCATTTTGACTCTAGTGAAATTTTAAACGTAAACATTGAAATTCCTTGCAGATGGCCAGGGCTTCAAAGGCCTACTGTAATTAACCTCTGTGCAGAGAATAAAACCCATGTTCAGGGAGACACCATCCTTCTCTGGCCTGCCAGGCTTTGTTGTGGTTCTTATATTTGCTGTGCCTTGTCTTTACCTGGGGCTGAACTCCTTGATCTGACACTGGCCAAGCCCATTGGAGCTGCTTGGACCTGTTCCACACCTAGCTTATCTCTGTCTGTCAAGGCCAAGACCAGGGTCAAGATGGATCATGTTTTCACACAACACTGCTCCAAAGCAGGGTCAGTCCGCCAGCCAGTGAGAGAACAAACCAGCCAGCCAGCCACCCAGCAAGTCAGTGACTCATCTACCCAGCCAGTCAGCCAACCACCCAGACAGCCAGCCAGTAATACAACAACCCAACCAGCCACCCAGCCAGCCAGTAAGACAACCACTCAGCCAGTAAGTTAGCCAGTCAGTAAGTCAGTCACTCACTTACCCAGCCAGCAAGCCCACCATCCAGCCAATAAGTCAGCCAGCAAGTAAAGTCAGTCAGCCAACCACCCAGCCAATCAGCCAACCAACCAGTCAGCCATCCAGCCAACCAGTAAGTCAGTCAGCCAATCAGACAACTATTGTCTGGGTTCTCTCGATGTGCTTGAGTAACAGCATTGAATCATTTGGCACATCTAATGTTTCCTTTCAGTGATTTGACATTAGGAATACATTTTTATGGTATCTTTTGAAACAGGTGGCTTGAGTTTGATTCTCTTGGAATTTCAGACTGAAGGACACAAGGCCTTTTCAATGTATAGTCAGAATAAAATACCACTCCCCCGGCTCACGATTTCAACCATTTAAAGGGATTTTGGTGTTTTGGTTTGTGAAACAAAAATCAAAAACTGACATTTTGTATTTTCCCATTTAAAAAGAAACAAAATGGACTGGACTGAACAGTTTGCCCCATCTGGAGAATTCAAATATTACGGTTAAATTATTAGTTTTTTACCATAACAGATCAGCGATATAGTTGCAGATGACCAAGAAAAACCCTCAGAAGATCAACAATCCTAAACACAAATCATTAAGCACTCTGGAAGAAGAAACACTGGACTGTTCTGAAGTGGCCAGTGATGAGTCCAGGTCTTCATCCCATAAAGAACACCAGGTGAGAAGTGATACAGAGGTTGGGACAAGGTACCCTAAAATATCAGCATAGGAACTGGCCAAGATGCTGGTAGAGAAGTGCAATAATCTTGCATAAAAATTTAACTGCAGTCATAACAATGATATTTATTTTGTAAATTCCAATAAATAAGTAATGTTTCAGTAGGACAAATTAATTATTAAACGTGTTATCATATACATAATATCATTGAAAATATGTGAAGAGAAAGAGGTTCTCACTTTTTTACTTAGTTTTTTAAAATGGGAATTAATTTTTGCTGTATTTCTGGCCGCGACAGTATGTATTATATCTGAGACTCTCAAGTGGGATAATTAGTGTGTGTTCTGCTAATTAGCAACTAAAGAGAGCAGCCATGTTGGATCCCAACAGGTAGTGCAGGCTGGAGGCTGTCTTGGCTCTGTCCGTAAAAAAATTTGGTGGTTAAATAGCTGGTGTGTGGTGGAAGCTCCATAATAAACAGAGTGTGTTAAACAGAGGGCTGTTCCTCCCTCTTCACCTCACAGATAAGATCTGCATTACCCAGCTACACATTCTGGTTGGACATGAACTCCATCAACCATGCAGGTTGGCATTTATTGTCATGGTTGGGGCACTTAATGCAGCTTGCTTTGCTCCAGCTACACAGTCAGCAGGTTTTTAAAGCATGATCTTTATCACTTCGATTTCGGTCAAACTAGGCCAGAGATGTGACTGATAACGGGTATGAAAGGAAACTGGACAATTCTCAAGCTTTATTTGGAGATGAAAAAAAGAAAAAATTAATGGGAAGAAGTAATGGCTACCAGACCATTGATATCTGGCGTTGTGTTCTTTCTTCCCTCCTGGCTCTTTGGCTTCTTGCCCAAGGCTGTGTGTTGGGTAACATACAAATAAGGCTCCCTCGAGTTGTTCTGTTCATGCTCAGACAGATTGCCTTTAGATTGGATTAAGTTGTCACCAGAACAAGAGTGTAATCATCATTTTTTGGTTTGTAAAGGTACTGTAGTTGTTGGTCTTTGAAGCTACAGTACTGAGCTCCTGAGTCCGTGTTTCCCAAATCTGTTTATTTAATTTTGCATTGGACACACTTATCAAACAGTTTCATGATGTCCAGCTGATATTCAAAATCTTCGAGATCATGTAGCACCACTCAACAAGTTTGGGTGGGTTGAAGATTAGTACCTGAACCCGACCAACACCGTTTGAGGTGAACGCTCACACGTCTTGCCAGTGCAGCCAGTTTTCAGGTGCCAGGCTCACCTGACGGAGTCACCAGTCACAAGAGCATGAAAACCCAGACAAGGCTTTGCAGGTTACCACCTCTCTTAACCCGGTGAAATTCAATGCCAAAAAGCGCCAGCCATCGGAGTCTTCCTGTCACAACATGTTAGGGCCCACCCAGGTATGAGACCTGGTGTGTAGCGGCCACTCAACCCTCTAATGTAGTGCCTTAAACCGCAGCGCCTCTTGGGAGGCCCTATCAATGAAGATTATTGTTGACAAAATAGAATTAAATAGTAGGTCTCTTTATTCTAGCCCGCACTGACTATTTGCAATGGAATGAAACATGAATGCTTATGCTGATGTGTGTAAGGGTTATAGGTCATGCCCCAGGGCCATCCTGACCTTTCCTTGTTACCAAACACTGGAGAGGCTATCGTGTCTTTGACCCTCTGTAACTGTCTTACTCATCACTGTTCACAATTCCTTCAGGAGTTTCCATAATCATGGTAGCATCCGCATTTATTTAGAAGTGTTGAGGAACAAATTAAACATTTACAATAATGGAGACTCCACTCTTATTTAGTATTCATTTATATTTTGCCAAATAATGAAGGATAATAATTATCCTCAGTATTAATGAGAATTTTTAGCAAATCATTGTCATGCATGCCAATAACTTCAGATCTAATGGTAGATATGTTAGTACTTCTACAGTGTTTCTCCGACAGCTGATTTCTACTTGGGTGCCACCCATATGGCTTTAACTGAATAATGTGTCAGTCCATATTGATCCAGCATTTACAAAATGACTCTGATTGACTAAAATGGGCTGCCTTAGTAGTTCAACACTATGTTTTGAGACAAAATAATGTTAATGTCATTGATATCTATAGACCTTTGTTCAGATGTCCAAGTACTTGATGTTCATTGAAGTGAACTCTGTGCACTGTTCTGGTTATCCTTACTGCCACAGTCTTCTTCCTCCTCACCCACAGTCCTAATTCCTTCAAAACCATCTCCACTGGCATTTTTACAGAGCCAGGGAACAACGTTTGCATTGTAATGTTTTTCCATTAGCTTTTCTGACATTTCAGAAAGACAGATTCATCTAACTTCTTCCTAACAATGTCCATTAATATGTTGCTGTGATTGGACAAATGCTCTTGGATTTTATTTTCCAAGACAAAATATAAACTCATACAAATGCACACCTAAAACTATTCAAACCTGTTTTGACTGCATGATGTTGTGTGTCTGTAACAGCATGACTATGTGTAGTTGTGTCAGGGTAAAAGACTGTGTTTAAGTTGTTTTGTCAGTGTAACAGTATGACTGTATGTTATTGTGTCTGTGTAACAGTATGACTCTGTTATTGTGTCTGTGTAACAGTATGACTGTATGTTGTTGTGTCAGTGCAATAGTATCACCATGTGTTATTGTGTCTGTGTAAAGTAATAACTGTTTTGTTGTTACAGTGTCTGTTGTCATGTCAGTTTAACAGTATGACTATGTTGTTGTGTCCGTATAACAGTATGTATTTTTGTTGTTGTGTTAATGTAGCAAAAATTATTACTTTGACATACTGAAAGCAGCATGTTTCTTGTTGAACATGCATCTTGTTAACATTGTGGTACAATAATGGGCTTGGGAGTGATTCCACTGACTCTGAAGTGTCTGTGTTAAGAGAGCTGAGGGGTTAGTGTAGTTAACTGTGGACAGACTCTGTTCAGTCCCATCTATTCTGTATAGCTGACATTTTGGCACAATGGGCCATTTCAAACCCTCTGCTCTACCCACATGGGCTGCAGACAGAGATGACACACCCCCTCCTCTCTCGTTCTCCCCCTTCTTCTCTCTCTTGCTCTATCTCTCTTTCCTGTTCTTTTATTCTGTCTCCACTAGACCTACTCACATAAACCTTTGTTATCCTTTCTTTTACTGCCTCACAGAAGAATGCTCTGGGTCTGGATGTTTTTCCCTATTTGGTCATGTCAAGTTATTCAAATCTGAGCCCTTTTCAAACTCCAGGTATGTGTCTAGTGGTTGGACACACGCCGGGGGGTTGTTCCAAATTTTTGTGTGTTCCATGCATGTGTTCTCATACAGAATGTAAACATTTCACATGCATAATCTCTACAGATGCATGTGTTATGAACAGAGTCAGCAGGACTGTAGTGAGAGTGACAGGAGAGAAGGAAATACGAAAGAAAGCAATACAAATAAATGGACAGGATGAGACATACGAAGGGAATATGAATTAGGACTGCCCTTTCACCTGCACATGGCTATTTTTACAGCTCTCCCAGGCTTTGCCATGACTGGTTGGTGCATCGCAACCCTCAGGGAATTCAATTACAAGGTGGAATTCAATGTGTGCAAGCTTACATCAGGGGCCACTCACTGGCTGTGAATTTATGACTTCAAACTGATAGTGACAGCATGTGTCACCTTTACCAGCAACAGGGTCATGCAGGGCAAATGTACAGAAACCAGAGCTCAAATATTCCCACACAGGGAGGCAGATTGTATAGTAAATATTGGGTACAATTATTCTCTTTCACCTTAAGTGAGGTTTTTTGGTCAGATTTTGAAGGGAATTAATGTTTGCGAGCTTAACTTTTTAGATCAGTAAATAAATGGTTGGGTGGTATTATGTTTCGGTATAATAGCTATTTGAACATGTGTTAAATTGCTCCTGTTTCCACAGTATTGCATAACCATATAAAAAATAAACACACAGGTAATACCGCAGTGTTTTTCATCACATTATCTTATAAATTACTGTGTGATTGTGGTAGATCATTCCTTGTTTTTAATGTGTCCTTTCTCTACCCAGTGTGTTGATATAAGGGTTATCAGAGTTAAGGTTCCAGAAAAGACAAAAGTTATAAAAGGTCTGTGATACCCCAACCACCTGTGCTACTCGCTAGGATGTTACAAGAACAGGTTTAGTAGAGTCTTTAGCCATCTTTAGCCGTGTTATGTTTTTTTAAACACTGTTTGCAAAATAGTGAAAGCCAATTTCACAATAATGTTTTTCAAATAATATGTATTTTGTTTGATCTTATGACCATCTTCAAACAACTCTATGTGCTATCTTAGCAGATAAAAGATCAATTCAGGGCAAAGACTTCAAAGGAGTAAATACAAATATACAATGGAGATTCAGAACTCAGTTTGAATGGAACATAGGAAGGAACATTGTTTGGTTGCCTTCTACGGCAGTGTGTAATGTTGTGAGCTGGGAGTCATACTGATGCAAGTTGGAGGCAGTGTGTAATGTTGTGAGCTGGGAGTCATACTGAAGCAGGTTGGTGGGAGTGTGTAATGTTGTGAGCTGGGAGTCATACTGAAGCAGGTTGGAGGCAGTGTGTAATGTTGTGAGCTGGGAGTCATACTGAAGCAGGTTGGTGGCAGTGTGTAATGTTGTGAGCTGGGAGTCATACTGAGGCAGGTTGGAGGCAGTGGGTAATGTTGTGAGCTGGGAGTCATACTGAGGCAGGTCGGAGGCAGTATGTAATGTTGTGATCTGGGAGTCATACTGAGGCAGGTTGGAGGCAGTGTGTAATGTTGTGAGCTGGGAGTCATACTGAAGCAGGTTGGTGGCAGTGTGTAATGTTGTGAGTTGGGAGTCATACTGAGGCAGGTCGGAGGCAGTATGTAATGTTGTGATCTGGGAGTCATACTGAGGCAGGTTGGAGGCAGTGTCTAATGTTGTGAGCTGGGAGTCATACTGAAGCAGGTTGGTGGCAGTGTGTAATGTTGTGAGCTGGGAGTCATACTGAGGCAGGTCGGAGGCAGTATGGGTGGTCTAAGCTGGGCTCAGGTTCTGAGACTGTCTGCAAAGTCAGCAAAGCCCACCCACCCTCCCACAGGGTATGGGCACCTGACCGTTGGGGAGAGAATCCATTTCTTCTTCTAACTTTTTCCCTCCCTCCCTCCCTTTTGTTACTTTACCTTACTCTCTCCAATCTAACCTCTCTTCTAGCAGCATTCTCTTCTTTTCTCTCTCTGTCCCTTTTTCAATTTCTCTTCCCTCTCCCGTCTCTCTATTGGCCTCGTGCCCATGAAGGGAAATCCATTGCATAGCTCTTCTGAAATGGGATCTTTAGAATGGGGGAGCAGAGGGGGTGCAGGAGGGGTCAACCTGGTTTAACAGAGGTTATGAAGGGTCCCATTCAATGATCCCACCTAACAGTCATTCCAAAACTAGAGAGGAAATGTCCTTTGATCATGTGGCCTGGGATTTTGCCCTGCAGGAAACAAGAATAATATATTCCACAATTTTTCCCATGGTGTATTCTGCTGGAGTGTTTTCCCCGTGGTTTATTCTGCTGCAGTGTTTTATTCTGCTGGAGTGTTTCCCTGTGGTTTATTCTGCTGCAGTGTTTTATTCTGCTGGAGTGTTTTTCCAGTGGTGTATTCTGTTGCAGTGTTTTATTCTGCTGGAGTGTTTTTTCCGTGGTGTATTCTGCTGCAGTGTTTTATTCTGCTGGAGTGTTTTTCCCGTTGTATATTCTATTGCAGTGTTTTATTCTGCTGGATGTGTTTTTCCTGTGGTGTATTCTGTTGCAATGTTTTATTCTGCTGGAGTGTTTTTCCCGTGGTGTATTCTGTTGCAGTGTTTTATTCTGCCGGAGTGTTTTTCCTGAAGTGTATTCTGCTGGATTCTGCCCATGCCATGTCGGCTGGCCTGACTCCTGTCCTGACTCCTCTCCTCCTCAGCCTGGTCTTATGACTGCAGGCCACAGGGTTGGTGGTGGGGTAAGTTGAATGTCATGCCTGGAAGGTATCCCCTGGAGCCAGTGTAGGGTTTCAACCCCATCTACAGAGCGAGGAGCAGAGGCCATGTTGCGCTGCTGCTGTTATTGCTGGCTACATAGAGAGGGGCCAAGTCCATTAACACCCAGGTCCTCCTCTTCAGGCCTGGCCTCTGTCTGCTGCCGGTACCACAGGAAACACAGAGACTACAGATCTGTGACTGCAGGGAGCCTAACCAACACTGACAGTCCACTAACCTAGCGCCCAGGAGATACACAGGTTTTGAACTACACTCGTAGAAAAATAGGCCCCGAAATAGCACCAAATATGGTTCTTTGTTTTGATACTGTCGGGTCGGCAACATGGCATTTTGTGTTACTCCATTAAGCGTCCATTTTTCTGATACATCTTACTTTTTATAAAAGTTACGTTTTCTCTTGTCCAACAAACCAAACACGTTTTAGTTTCATTAGGACCTTAATGATTTATGTTACATAGACAATCCATGTATTTGCCCTACCAGTGAAGGGACAAAAATCAACCTACAAATAATATATTTATAATTTTATTAACAGATTTACATTATTATATTTACTTACTGTCATTTGATGAATTATTTATTACCATGTGTTACATCAATTTGTAGTTTATGGCTATCTATTGAGCTGTTATTTACCCTGACATTGGGGAGTCCTTTTTGGGGGTATGTACATTAAACCCCTTAGAAATGGAAATGCTTCCAGTCGGCTTTCCAAATCAATACCAATTTCTGCACAGTCCTTTGCTATCATTTAAAAATCATAGCAAGTGGACTTGGATGAGGGTGTCATATCATAACACTTTTCATCCAGCTAATGTGTTTTGTGGAAACAATCTTGGAATAAATACGTCCTATGGGTGTACCATGTTTTTTGTGTCTAAACGTGACCAGGGCTGGGCAGTGTCATGTTTGCCGGTCATAGACGGGAGCGAGACATGAAGGCATTATACAGCACGGTTGTCTCTCCCTCTGTCCCGCTTTTCCCCTTTCCTCTCTCCCTTCCTCATCTCAGCCACTCCAGTAGTTGCCAGCTCATGTGGGCTAAACTTAACTGCCAGCTGACCAGTAATGTAGGACATTTACCACCACACCCTTCATGCCAGGGCCGCCGCCTGCTTCTCAAACAGACTTACTTGACTGGACCAGCAAACCAAAAGGCTCTGTCACCGCAGCACGGCAGGCAGCTGGAACATGCAGGCCTAAAAAAGAAATGCGGGCTGGCTGGCTGCTATGGGTAATATTAGCATGGTTCTTTAAATATACTACATAAACAAAATGTTAAGAGAAGACATCAATGAGGTTGTTCGAAATACATCCCGAAATATCTGTAACTTAAAAAAACAGCATCACTTGCACCGTATAAAAATACATCTTAACGACATTAAAGACCTGAATACGACACAGTGAAGTGTTGTGCTCAGTGAATAACGGCAATACATAATCAGGTCGCTAATCCAGAGCAGATTGTGACATAAAGCTTTATATTCTGAAATTGTAATCACAATAGAGTAGCAGCAATTTTGTTCAGAATTCTTTGTAATTAATCATGGATCCTGCTTTCAAAGCTCTAGCAGTGAGTTTCCACATGCAAGAGGGAACGTGACAAAGAGAGCATGTGGAAGAGTGTGTGGGAGTGAGGCTGTCTGTGAGAAAGAGTGTGTAGGAGCCGCGGAGTGTTTACATACTGTGTCTAAAGCTCTTATCTGTAGTTTGCGCTGAAAAAGAACTGATCGCACATTGACCGTGAGCGTGCGTGGGATAACCCCATTACCCTCCCCTGGTTCAGGCCATGTAAACAGCCCTTATCACAGTCTCTCCCTCCTTCCATCCCTGCACAACAGGAACTTCCTCAGGAATACAGTGTTGGTAGAAATTGTTATTCACAGTATGTTCTTAGAACACATTGAAAACAATCGGGGATTTTCATTTTTCATACTTGAATAAACATTTCTAGATGGTGGCATTGATTCCTGGCTTGTGATTGTAAATAACCGTATTTTCTATGGGGAGGGGTAGCTCCAGATAAGCTGGTGTTTAAAAAAAGGTCTTTATGGCTTCATATTTGACCACTGTTTATCTTTATTTACTATCCAGAACTGATAAGGTTTACAGCTGTGGAAGGAAACTGAATGCATAATGTTCTGAAAGCAGTGGGTCTTTTCTCACCTCCCAATCTGGTATATTGTTTAGGCAATAAACAATGCTTAAGAGTCAAGTCAGTTAGATCAAGAAGCGGATTCAAGTCAGATAGATCATGAACTGGATACAAGTCAGTTAGATCATGAACTGGATTCAAGTCAGTTAGATCATGAACTGGATTCAAGTCAGTTAAATCAAGAAGTGGATTCAAGTCAGATAGATCATGAACTGGATACAAGTCAGTTAGATCATGAACTGGATTCAAGTCAGTTAGATCATGAAAGAGACATTGTTGGTTGTTTTCTGCTGCATTAAACACAGTGGACTCGACAGAATTGACTCTCTTAAAACCAAGTAGGAAAGTATGAAAAGATGTCTACAGATCTACTGAACTGCCAACACCAGCCTCAGTGTTTCTGTAAGGTCACATCAAATGAGTGTGAAGATACAAACTACTCCCTGAACATCGTTCATAATTTATTGGTTAAATCTCAAAACTCTATCCTGTTAGTTTGAATTTACTCAGGTTGACACATTTTTCCCAGATGAATGTATTGACAAAAGACAAGGAATGGAAGAATGCTGTTATGATTTACAATAAGCTGAAACATGTTGGAGCAAATGATCAGAGCTGTAGAGGAAAGGGAAGGAGGGTGTGGAGGAAAACTGAGAGATAGTGTTGAAACCTCTGCTATTTGTGATTGATGTGGTTGGGTTTGAAATGCATTAGCTCTCCAAGGCTATCCCTTCCCTAATGGGACCATTTCAATCTCCTTTTTGTCATTTATGTGCAAGAAACCTCAGAAACCTCAGAATGGCAAGCCGGTAGATGATGGACAGAAAGGGCAGGCTAGGTAATTCTCTCACTGATAAGCTGTTTTGACTTCATGGTCTCTAGGTGGACTATATTATTTGTCTCTCATCGCTTGAATCCTGGTGACTGACTTCAGACTTTATCCTAGGGGATTCGACAACTGTTTGATTTAACATGAAATGAACATGAAACAAACGGACTCTGCCAACAACCAAACTGCATGACACAACTTTGACCTGGTTCTTTAAGATGTAATCTTTGCCTTGCGGTTGATTGGGTTGAAGGGGATGAAATCTATACTAAATGACATGTGAGAGCTAGACAACATGTAGGCCGTTCTGGAAAGCTGAACTCCATGGGAGATAGGAAGAACTGTGCTCTTAGAACATCCTCATGTTTCTCTGTCAACAGCAGCTCCTCCTGTCCAACTGTGAGAGCAGACGTCCGGCGCACCGGCCAGCTATGGTCTCCGTGGGGCCCGTTGACTAAGATTCCACCTCTGAGCAGAAGCTCTAGAACAGAGGGGCATCCATCGTGTTATTATTCTTCACTGGCTGAGCACAGAGAATGATATAAAACACACAGAATGAGTGAGAAACACAGCAGCTGTGCAAACACAGGCTCCAGTGGGTCTCTAACAGCTGTGGTAGGACATTGCCTGAGGAGGTCTGTGGAACTCAAGTGGGTTGTCGAGAGTGTTTCGGACCTGACAGGATTTTAGCCTTAGCTAGGACAAGCAGTTTTTCGCTGGACAGCATGATCCAATCTGCTGCCCTGTGGGGACGACAATACCTGTAGGTGACTACGAACGTTAACGGGTGACCCTACAGCCGGATTTCTGTCGGTGAAGTCAAGGTGCTACAGATGTTGTCAGAGCGCAAATGTTGAAGCCAACAGCCCCACCTCTCCCTCATGTACTCTAAATGTAGAAGGTTCTAGTCTGATGAGAAAGGAGAGTGAACAGGTTTGGCTGTAGTTATTAGGGAAGATGAAGAGTGGCATTTTCCTTGGCAGTTGCTGTAATATTATGTACAGTGCAATTTGAAAGTATGTGGACTATTATTATTTGTGTATAATATATAAAAGAAACGTCTAGAATCAAAATAATAGTCACAAAACAACAAAATAATTTCATTGATTATTTAACAAAAGTGGGTTATATAGAAAAAAATCTGATTTCATGTGTGCAAACATATGAACCCCGTTATTCAATTGCTTGGGGAACCTCTATTAGCAGAAATAACCTTGAGTAAATGTCTCCTATGGCCACTAATCAGTGTCAAACAACTTCTCTCCTGGTTTACCTCCGAATTCATAATTCCCTTGATGATTTCCTGTTAACCAGGTCCAAGAAAAAGAGGAAAAGCAGCCCCACATCTTGACATTCCTCTAGCATGTTTGACTGTTGATAAAGTTATTTTGGTGGTAGACAGTGTAGTATTTTGGGCAATGATAGTAGTTTTGATCATGACCAGGAAAGTCAATATGTCAATTTTGGACTAATCTGTCCAGAGAATAAACTTCCAGAAACCTTCAGGTTTGTCAAAGTGGTCTCTGGCAAAGCATGGTTCTCAAACATTGGCAGTTTGATTATATCAGCTATATTCATAGCAACACCATATGACTGCCATTTCTATTGAGTGTTCTTCCTATTGTTGAAGCATGTAGAGTAATCTGAGAAGCAGCAAGGGGGATCTGAAAATGTCCAGATGTTATGTTTGGGTTGGCACCTGATTTATTATTCTTCTTGGGGATATTTTGGAAGGCATCCAGATCTAGGCCAAGTTGCTGTCACGTTAAATGCTTTCCATTTGTAAATTATTTGTTTTACAGTGGACTGATGAGCTAAAATATTTTTGAGATTGTTGTATTACCTTCCCCAAATTGATGTGCTTTCACTACCCTATTCCTGATATCCTCTGAGATCTCCTTCTCTCTTTGCATAGTGTGTTTTGCATTCACCCGCATTGGTAACACCAAGCCTCTATCGAAATTATTTCCTTTAATTGGTTCATTTAGTGCACATATTTACCCACCTGATTCTACTTTCCTAGTTGATTTTACAAATACAACTTGGGGTTCACTTATTTTTGCACATGTACTAATTCCTTTTTTATTGTTATTCTGCTACATAAATGATTTAATCCAAACCAACATACAGAAATAGTAACTACTGTATAAACCATTATGTCAAATAAAAGACAGGTGCTGATTAAATCAAGATTTCATGGTGAACACCAAAACAAATTTAATAGCAAAAAAAAAAAATGGTTCACATACTTTCAAGCACCACTGTAGAAAATATGATTATAAATGTAGTTGATAGTACAAAAAGGAATTTAAGGATATGGGCAGACAACGATGGGGGGAAAAAAACATAGACTGGCCTTTATCTGAAGTTAAAGGCTGGCCCGTATGTGAAGATGAAGACTGGACGATCTGTGAAGATGCAGGAATAATGTCAGGAAATGTCCCTAAACAAATGTGGACATTTATACTATATCTAAACATCATGGCAAGTCAAATTACTTTCAAATTGAAACGGTATCTGCAGTTTGGCTGCATGGTGCTGCAATGCTTAAAATGTTTCTGTTCTATGGTTGGTGGTATCCGAGGGTAGACTGTAGTTTCCCTCCCTCATCTCTCTCCCTCTTTCTCTCTCGCTCCCTGGCTCTATTTTTGCCTCTTTTTTCTCGTTCTGTCAGTATTAATTACTCTATATATTTCTTGTTCTTACTTTTGCTGTCTGTCTCTCTGTGTCTCTCTTATCTTCTTACCTAACTCTTCTATTTCGCTCATAATGTTTGGGCCTCCTGAATGATGCCCGCTATTAGCACTTACATATAGAAAACAGATGCTTGTTAATACATGAGGGGCATGTATTGTATTAAATCCCAATGCATAGGCAACGACATGAAAGCATTCCTCTGCCAGACCAACCCACTGGGGTTAAACTGCTGCCGTTTCTGCTCACACACACATTTGTTTTTCTATCCTTGTGGGGTCCAGACACATGATTACCTATTTCCCCTATCCCTGAACCCTTACCTTATCCTCAACACTCCAGTAGTTATGCCTAAACTTAGGTTGACCCTTTTGCCGACCCTAACCTTAACCTATTACGCATAAACCTATAACTACCCCCAATTCTGACATTAACCTGAATTGAACGTTTTATCCATAACCCCTAAACTGAAATATACCTTATTTTGACTTCTGATCCCCACATGCATAATGCAACCAGTATCTCTCTCATTCACACACACACACAAACACACACAGAAACACACACTAATCCTGTCCTAAAGTACACTTGTTACAAGCCCTATACATAAATGTTTCATAAAATTACAAGGCAACAGTTTTCCCCCAAGAATGATGCACTGCCATCCTGGGACAGAACATTTCTGTAAATGACAGATCTCTATGACAAGACGAATTACTCACCCAAGCTTAGTCAAAAATGTGCCAGCAGTGTCTGAGCATTTGCAATATGTGCCCTGAGACCATGCTCATGTAAAAGTGTATTGGTCAATAGCAGTTGTTTTGTTTTGGGTACTAATCCAAACAATATTGTAAGTGATGTTCTTCCATAGATGTGGCATTGTTTCCTGCAGATCGTTCATGCCAGAGGAGGGGCGTTCGATTGTTTTGGACAAAATGGCTGAATATTAATCATGGCAGACATTTAAGTTACTGAGGCAAATGTGTTCCGTGTGATAACAGGGACCTATGCACCACAATACATGACTTTTGGTGAAACTAGCTCTGTAAGTGAAAACAAACCATTAACCTTAAGTTTGGCAAAAATGTATTGGTGGTAGTTTTACTGAAGAGAAGTACTTCCCTGGGAATTGTCATTAACCATGTTCTTTTTTGCACCAAGGTCTTCCAACAACTGTTGTTGTTTATATGTATCCACTCTGGTGACTTTTCCTGTCTTCATTCTAATGTGTGTATCAACTGAACAAGAGTTACCCCTTCATGACAGTGCCAACCAAAGCCCATATAAACCCAAAATCCTTATGGTCCCTTCCACTTATAACAAATGTATAGAACTAGTCATGCCTGGCTTACCCTTGCATAGTTAGAGGAACACAGCTCCAGTCTAATCCCCTTTAATCAAGTCTCTCCCCATGTCACGGTGTGTTGACTCAGTTCCTTAGACTTTCATTAAACTTGAGTACAGTGCTTCTTTTTTATTCTTTGGCACATTAAGTAGCAAAGCGTGAAACTCTGTGTAACGTCTAGGTTGGCCCACAGCCCAATCTCTGCTGACGGGTTTGTCAGTTGCTGTTAACGTCAACGACAAAACAAAAGCAAATAAACGAAATGAGTTCCTGTATATAACCACGTCTTTTAATTACTCTTGACTTGTGTACACATAATACATCTTGTAAATCGAGTGTCATTAATTCAAATGTTCCTCCTTGTTTTGTCCTGAAGTGACGAATCTATTACCGAAACAGTCACTTCTTTAACATATTTATTTTATTAGTAAGCCTCTTCAGTTGAGTGGGTGAAATTGCCTTATTAATGTGCCAGTCTCCTGTTGGCTGGTCTCTTGGCGTAACTAATCTCTGTGTGGCTGGTGTTCTGCATCTAATCCCTCCCTCCCTCTCTCCCTCCACCTCTACAGGGTGAAAAATGGACCTCTTTCATGGAGCACATTGGGTTTCCGAAGACAGAAGGGAAACACTGTGCTAGTCCTACACTGGTTACCAAGAGAGTCTACGGTACCTGGCTGCTAACAACACAAACTGAAAAGCTTTTGTTCTCCTAATGACACAAATCGTTTTGGCTTAGGCTGAATGTAGGCTTTCTGGGTAACTGTTCACCTTCCTGCCATAACATTTAAGTGCATTGTGAACCATGGGAAAATTTTTATTTTGACTTTAGACGCACTTAAGTGTTTGACATACTATACCAGTCCTTGTGTATTTAGTACGTTCTTTCTATATTTTCCCACAAGCACATAAAGTTCTGTGAATTATGTTTATAATGTGGATGTCCTGTGGTGTCCTTTGGTTTCAATACAATATTCCCGCAACGGAATATTGTTCTGACCATGGTGCAGGAAAGTTGCTTTGCTATGGAACAGTTTTAACACATGAAGAAATGTGTTATTTAATTATTTTCCCCTACATTTTTTATTTCTGCAAAGTTAACATATTCAATTGTTTTAACATAGAGATACCATGGATCATTGAATAGTTTAATATTGTATTTGAAAGGCACTTTCAGTTAAATGTATTTTGTGCATTGAAAAGGTCATTGAAAAATTCAGATGTTACTAAACATTTTGTCCAAACTTTTGGGGAAGTTTGTATTGCAGTGCATTTTCTTCATAGTCTTTTTCATATGAAAAAGATACTCATCATACAAGGAGATTGAGCTTGAGTGTGTTAACCTGCTAAATCACGAACTGTGTGTTCTGAAGTTAATAATAATGAGTGTGTTGACCCAAGTTGTTAGGTCCAAGAATCCTAAAAACATTCACTAAGTATTTTTTTTCTCCGATGTTGCTGAGTTGTGGCTCAAACAGTTGGGCAATTACAGATGTTTTCGTGACTGTATTTTCCAAAACGGTTTATTGTGAAAACCCTGCAAACAGAGTAATATATGTAATGCAATACACTGCAGGACAGCAATGTATTGTTTCTTGTAGAAAAAGCTGATATTTCTAAATGTACAGTGGGGCAAAAAAGTCTTTAGTCATCCACCAATTGTGCAAGTTCTCCCACTTAAAAAGATGAGAGAGGCCTGTAATTTTCACCATAGGCACACTTCAACTATGAGAGACAAAATGAGAAAAGAAAATCCAGAAAATCACATTGTAGGATCTTTTATGAATTTAATGGTCATATTTTGGTGGAAAATAAGTATTTGGTCAGTAACAAAAGTTCATCTCAATACTTTGTTATGTACCATTTGTTGGCAATGACAGAGGTCAAACGTTTTCTGTAAGTCTTCACACGGTTTTCATACATTGCTGCTGTTATTTTGGCCCATTCCTCCATGCAGATCTCCTCTAGAGCAATGATATTTTAGGGCTGGCGCTGGGCAACACAGACTTTCAACTCCCTCCAAAGATTTTCTATGGGGTTGAGATCTGGTGACTGGCTAGGCCACTCCAAGACCTTGAAATGCTTCTTACGAACACACTCCTTCGTTGCCCGGGCAGTGTGTTTGGGATCATTGTCATGCTGAAAGACCCAGCCATGTTTCATCTTCAGTGCCCTTGCTGATCAAAATCTCACGATACATGGCCCAATACATTCTTTCCTTTACACGGATCAGTCGTTCTGGTCCCTTTGCAGAAAAACAGCCCCAAAGCATGATGTTTCCACCCCCATGCTTCACAGTAGGTATGGTGTTCTTCGGATGCAACTCAGCATTCTTTCTCCTCCAAACACGACGAGTTACCAAAAAGTTCTATTTTGGTTTCATCTGACCATATGACATTCTCCCAGTCCTCTTCTGGATCATCCAAATGCTCTCTAGCAAACCTCAGACGGGCCTGCACATGCACTGGCTTAAGCAGGGGGACATGTCTGGCACTGCAGGATTTGAGTCCCTGGCGGCGTAGTGTGTTACTGATGGTAGCCTTTGTTACTTTGGTCCCAGCTCTCTGCAGGTCATTCACTAGGTCCCCCCCGTGTGGTTCTAGGATTTTTGCTCACTGTTTTTGTTATCATTTTGACCCCACAGGGTGAGATCTTGCATGGAGCCCCGGATCGAGGGAGATTATCAGTGGTCTTGTATGTCTTCCATTTTCTTATAATTGCTCCCACAGTTGATTTCTTTACACCAAGCTGCTTACCTATTGCAGATTCAGTCTTCCAGCCTGGTGCAGGTCTACAATTTTGTTTCTGGTGTCCTTTGACAGCTCTTTGGTCTTGGCCATAGTGGAATTTGGAGTGTGACTGTTTGAGGTTGTGGTCAGGTGTCTTTTATACTGATAACAAGTTCAAGCAGGTGTCATTAATACAGGTAACGAGTGGGGGACAGAGGAGCCTTTTAAAGAAGATGTTACAGGTCTGTAAGAACCGGAAATCTTGCTTGTTTGTAGGTGACCAAATACTTATTTTACAGAGGTATTTACCAATAAATTCATTAAAAATCCTACAATGTGATTCTCTGTATTTTTTTCCTCATTTTGTCTCTCATAGTTGAAGTGTACCTATGATGAACTTGTACAATTGGTGGCTGACTAAATACTTTTTTACCCCACTTTACACACAGTGCCTTCGGAAAGTATTCAGCCCATTTTTTTTATATTTTGTTGTGTAACTGAATTAATATATAATTGATTTAATATATATTTTTGCCATCAATCCAAACACAAAAATATTATAATGACAAAGTGAAAACATGTTTTTAGAAATGCCAATTCATTGGAATGGAGAAACTGTACAGTAACTATTCCCACCCTTTTCTATGTCATTCCCAATGCTCGCATGCATCCAGTGGCCTTTGATCATCCATGAGATGAACGCCTCTGGAAAATTCTATAATTTGAACATGATTTAGAAAGGCACACATGTCTGTATTAGGTCCCACACTTCACAGGTCAGCGCAAAAAAACAAGTCCATGGAACTCTCTGTAGACCTCCAACATAGAATTGTGTCGACACATGAATCTGGGAAAGGTTATTAAAAAATTGGTTAAGCATTACGAGTTCCCTCGAAACACAGTGGGCTCATTGTGAAATGGAAGACTTTTGGAAGTACCAAGACCCTTCCTAGATCTGGCCGTCCAGTAACTAAGTAACCTGGCAAGATGTGCCTTTGTCAGGTAGGTGATCATTTACCCAAGACCCACTCTAACAGAGGTGCACAGTTTCCATGCAGAGATTAGAGAGTGGCATGAATGCCTGGAGCTGGGATGCTTCTCTGCAGCAAAGGCAGGAAGATTGGTCAGGATTTAGGGAAGGATAAACTGAACAAAAAACCTAAAGCTCCTTGAAGAATATCTGATCCGGAGCGCACAGGACCTCAGACTTGGGCCGAGGATTTGTCATTCCGTACGTCAAACACTCAAAGCACTTATTAACCTCTCAAGTAAATTGTTAACAAATGGTTTTCAGAACCTCTTTGTAATATAAAATAATGTTTACTTCCATTCTTGCAACATTTAAAGTGAAATAACTGTCACAGGATCATCTGAAATGTCCATCCATTGGTTGGCAATTTCACCTGGGGG
>JACXGJ010001410.1:0-49123 GCA_016801105.1 Esox niger | reverse complement strand
AGGTTTGGATTATGTCTGTTTATATGCATAAAACTGCATGAGAACTGTGTTTCTTACCAATTAGAGGTAAGGAGCATCATAGTGTGTTTCTCCCTCCCAGTTCTATAGTGGTATTATCTCCCTCCCAGTTCTATAGTGGTAATCCGACTTCTCCCTCCCAGGTCCTTAGTTGGACTCTCACATCTCCCTCCCAGTTCTATAGTGGTAATCCTATTTCTCCCTCCCAGTTCCATAGTGGTAATCCTACTTCTCCCTCCCAGTTCTATATTGGTAATCCCATATCTCCCTCCCAGTTCCATAGTGGTAAACCAACTTCTCCTCCCAGTTCTATATTGGTAATCCCACATCTCCCTCCCAGTTCCATAGTGGTAAACCCACTTCTCCCTCCCAGTTCTATAGTGGTAATTCTATTTCTCCCTCCCACTTTTATAGTGGTAATCACATTTTGCCCTCCAAGTTCCACTGTGGTAATCCCACATCTCCCTCCCAGTTCTATAGTGGTAATCCTACTTTTCTCTCCCAGTTCCATAGTTGTAATCCCACATCTCCCTCCCAGTTCTATAGTGGTAATGCTACTTCTCTCTCCCAGTTCCATAGTGGTAATCCCACTTCTCCCTCCCAATTCCACTGTGGTTCCATTTTTAGTGATGTGGAGAAAGCATTCCAGCAACCTCCTGTTCCCTGCTGCTGTGAAGGAATAGGGCTTTAACCACACTGCATGGGATTTTACAGAGGAGGAACACAGTTTTTCAGTCGTTAACCTGCACTTTATGGCCCTAGAGTAGCCAGAAAAGAAATATGTGCTGGCTGTTTATCCTGTCCACAGACAATTACACTCACATATGTTTACTTTTTTTTCTTTAAGTCTCATAAAGGTAAAGAAGACGCTCACATGTGCACACAATACACATACAACTGAATAGTTGTACAAAGCCAGCATCACACATTTGTTTCCTTGGAAATGTGGGAACATATGTTTTTCGTTTCACATTTGTTGTGGGAACAAAGCCAGGTTCTTGATTGGCAAAACATTAAAAAAACATGACTTCTGAGAACAGGAGAAGAATTTGCCTGTTCTGGCAATGTTCATTTTTAGGTTGCACAGAGGTTCTTAGAATGTTTTAAGCATGACTTACGTTATAGAGGACGGTCCGAGTTCAACCAACAAAAATCTGTAGTCCGAAAGTAACTGGACAGTGACTTTTTTGTCACTGTATTGCAGAAGTTTGGATTTTAAATGATTCTTGGGTATTATTCTAGGCATTCAACTGGCATTTGGAGTCTCTTGCTGGTGTCAGACGACATGAGTATCGAAGAACTTCAATTCAAGTCATGACGCAGATCAAAATAAATCGATCAGAGACATAGTCAAAACATTAGCCGTGCTAAAAGTGTTTGTTATATAAAGCACAAGCTAGCTGAGCAATGCAAAATTATCTGGTGGACAGAGGAAAAACTTTATAGTAGATGATTGAAGAATACGTTTATGGGTGAAGAAAAAAATTCACAACAGCCCGGAAGATCATGAACAATCTCCAGGAGGTAGGCATAGATGTGTCAGAGACTACCATATGCAAAAAATCCCCCAGGACAAATTCAGAGTGCAAACCACAGGATGGAAACCACTATTACACCTCAAAAACAGAACAGCCAGGTTTCAGTTTGCAAAAAAAATACTTACAAAAGCCTATAGAGTTTTGTAAAATGGTCCGATCGGGTATAGATTAACTTAACCACAGTGATGGAAAATGATACAAAGGAACTGCTCATGAACCAAAGTATACCTTCTCATTCATGAAGCATTGTGAAGGTAATGTTTTGGCTTGGACTTGGCATGGTTTCAATTTCAACAGGCTCAAATGTCTTCAGTGAGGATATGACAAAGAAGCATATGCCACAGGGCAGAAGGCAGGGGCTTTGTGAAAATGTTTGCTAGCTAATTGCTAACTCAGAAACATTACAGCTACTGAACAAGTTTGGGTGGAACACATTCAACTTTATCTCACAGCGTGATGCTAGAAAAGGTCGCTGTCCTCTTCTGACCTGGCTGGTACATCGTGTAATACATTCTTGCCTTTGTCTTTTCTTCTTAGTCCTTCCTTTGTGATTTCACTTGTTAGTAGAAACCCAGTTCCCTTTAGGAGGGGCAGCTTCAGCTATATTAACGGATCATGGTGGTTTTCATAAAATGTAATGGTCATTACTGCACAATAAAATCGTAGCCAGTGAAGTGGTACAATATGACTTCCTAATCAAGATATTTGGTCAAGATTAAGACACGCTCTGCTGAGCATGCATGGCCTGTTAGCCAGTATGTTCCCGTCCTTCCAGTGAGCAGAAAAGTGCGCCAACATATCATTTAAACTGAATTGTCATCCCGATAACTGTCGTCACCCCGATAAATTGAACACAGTAGAAGCTTGCAATGGTTCTGATGATGTTGAGAACAGAATGCATAAGCGAGGTGCTCACCGCACAATAGGAGGAACAGGCTTGTGCAGGACCCCTCCCCTGACCCCTACATCCAGTATTTGGCCAACGAACCCTCCCCCCGGCCTCACACTCAACACTACACAAATACACAGTGGGGTCTAGGTCTGTTTTGCTTCCTCATTCCCCTTGTGCCTTCACCAGCCCTGATGCCCTTGACTTTGTGCTTGATGTCTGTGATGCTAATTCACAGGGGTTAGGATAATAAACAGAGCGCTGATGAGCGGCCTTTCCTGATTCCTAAAACTGGCTCCTGGGAGAAATCACAAAATAAGGACTAAGAAGAAAAGACAGGCAGGAGAGAATATATTGCATTATGTACCGGCCAGGTCAGAAGAGGATGGAGACCTCTAGCATCACGCTGTGAGTAATCCTTAGAATGGTCTTGGCCACTCTTTGAACATATTCTGCGTTCATTAACATTAAAGCCCTGTGCAGTCTATCTAGATGTATTTTGTATTTTGTGCTGTTAATGACAGTAGTCCAGCATATGCAGCATTTGAATAATGTATTTACCTGAACAAACAAATGTGACTAATCCAGCCTTGATTGGCTAAAAGAACCCGTTAAACATTAGTCTTTGATCAAATCACAAAGCATATATTTCACCCCTTTTTGGGATGGTTGTACAGAAATAGATTAAGCCTAGTCCTGGACAAAAAAAATAACAAGCTAAATGGAGATCTTTGTAGACTTTTAACTCAGACGAAACTACACAAAAACTCTACAGTATTTCCATGTGGAGATAATACCAGGAGGCGGTGATGTTGTGAATGGAACATTTTGTGACTCAACCATAGCTTTCTTTCTGTGTCTTTATCAGTTTCTCCATGCAGCCTGTTTGGTCCACACAGACAATTTTGTTGGAAAAGTCACTGATTATTAACACAAAAGAACACTGGGATTCCTGACATACCTAAGCCTAGGGGGAAACAGCAGCAGCTGAACATAGCACTCAGCAGCAAATAGCAGGGTATTGGCCAAGTTCATATCAAATACAGAAACCTCACAGGCTATTAAGACTCTCCAACTTTTCTTTTTTCAATGGCCCTGCCAAGAGGAGCAATGGGGTCTGGTGTTTGAGGGATGGAAGAGAGGGGGGCAGCCCCAGTTAAAGAGAAGAGAAGGGGGTCAGCGTTGTGAAGGGAGAAGAAAGGGGACGGACAAGACGGCTCTGTGCTCCAGCTGTTGTGCTTCATCTGGGCAATTAGCTGTAATCAGGTCTCTCAGCTCCCTGGGTGTTCTGTGATGCCACTTTCACACGCTGGCACTTCACCGGATATCCCTTATCACACATCACTAACATACACATCCACAGGGACATTCAGAAAGAGGGTGGGACATGGACAGAAACACATCCCAAATATCATGAGAACCTCTTTTATATAAAGGAATGTAAATTTACATTGGAAATATTATCAGGAGAGCTTAAAGATTCAGTTATATACATCTATTTTAGATATTAAACGATCTGATGTATCTACTGTGGGCCTATGCTAGGTACTACATAGTAGAACATTCGATGCGAGTGTTACAGTCTTATATGTCTAATGCTTGGAGAAGCGTCTGGTATCTGGTGGTTAACCGTATATCATGGTCTCCATGGACCTCTCACTCTAGGCTGTAGCTCGTATTCTCTTCTAGAGGTTTGCCATATGTTGCACACATGTTTCCCAGCCTAGTGAATCGACCATTGTAAGAAGCAGCATCCTTCACAGAATTTACTGTATTTCTATTTAACCTTTTCCCCTTTCCCCCAGCTTGAAATCATCTCATCAAACAGCGCATATGGGACAACATGGTGGCAAATTTGCTTTTTTCTGTGAACAGCTAAAAATAATCGTATCCATCATATAGAACAATAAAAACAAAAAAGTCTATTGAAATATTGTTTTCCTTACTAAAGATATGTGTTTGTCAGCCTCTCATTGGTGTTTCCTCAACATCAAAGATTACTAGTATATACTGTATGCTAGTATAAGTATATTGTATATGTAGTGGCAACTAAATCAACAAAATGTATTTGCCTGTCACACAATTTTAATGCATCAAAACATAAAGTGTATTACATTATTGCGAAGTACCCTATTATTGGGGGAATAAATCACCTGACACCCCGCGAACACTACCTTCACCATTCGGTAACAGAAAACAAATATCGAATCAAATGGCTCGTGAGCATATATCAACACATTCGACATAAGCATTGGATATATAATATCTGTTGATTTATAGTTCCACAATCTGGGAATCAGCACAGATTTGGATGCAGGGACATGAAAACTGCAGAATAGTGCATCTGTTCAGTTGCATGGTTCAGAGTTGGCTGGGTGTAGGCCTTATTAATGTCTATAGAAATGATGGCCAGTTGCATTGGGAAATAAAGCTGTTGACATGGCAAGATTTATGGTTATGACTGACGTTTAATGGCAGCCTGCCCTCCCCCTACTTCAGGATACATTTTCAGGGGTTTGGGGTTCAGCGATGATCTTTCCTCCTCGGTTCCTGCTCCTGGAGTCCTGTGGGACCTTGTGGAAGGCAGGTCGCAGCCGATGAGAAGCTGCAGACCAGAATGTGTTGCAGATGACCTCCAAACCAGACTGTAATGGAGAAGGTGAGGATGGACTCTGGTTGGTTGGAGCTCAAAGCCGGATTGGGATTGACTGATATGTTGTGTTTGTTCAGCTGATTCAAGTAAAGAACGACTGACTGTTGGCCTTCTCGGCGATGACTGTAATGTTGTCCTCCCACCTTTGGCTGTGGGATGTTGGTCCTTAGGAATTTAAAAACTGCTGACCCCTCAATCTCAAGTGGGAAATATGGGAGGCATTTCGTGAAGTGAACACTACATCCACCATTTTGTCTTTGAGTTCCAGGTAATTTTCACAGCACAAGGTGTGATAGCCGAACAACATCTGTACGGTAATGGAGCTCATCGATCTTAATTTTGAAGAATTCCTGTCAAGAAGGTTTCTGAAACATTTTACAGGGGGGGGGACAATGTAAATTCAGACAGAAATGTCTTCATATGAATTTTAAAATTAAGCCCAAATGGGTGCCCTCAAGATTAATTGGAAATGGCAGTTTAGCCTAGTGGTCAAGAATGTGATCTTAGCATCCTTACCTGAAGAATGATGGTAAAATATCAAAATGTATATGGTTTTCAATAAAAAAAACATTTAAAATGGTTTCACTGAACTTACAAGTAATGACTTTGTACTCGTTTCACAATGCTATCATAAGCAAAACCGATATTCAAAGTAATTATACTACTTTATTTGTTGATTTATTTCAATGGCCTTTTCCAAATATCACGCCTGTAATTCAAGAACTACTGTGCTGTGTGAGGGGTTAGCTCAGGCACAGACCCATCAGAGACCGTCAGAGAGAGAACATCACAGCAAACCAGCCCATGCTTCAGCCCACAATAGCTGGCCCTTTGGAACACTGTTGAGCACCAGCTCCCATGGCTTTTACAGAACCCATCTGCTCACATACGACTGTGCGGTTTGGCATGTCCAGTTGGTTTTGGGTGTCCCAGCCCACACCCGTGGTCTGGCCTACCCAGCACTCCTCTTTGGTAAATACTGTAAGGTTTGATTCCCTGTCTTGGATTAGACTGTATGCCGTTCCCTCGTCTGGCATCCCTCTTTGTGTTTAGCTCAAACGTCTGTGTACACACACACACACACACACACACACATACATCCAGCTGACACACCCCACACCCAGATCCATGCGCCTCACTTGCCCACTTATAGACAGGGTGAAGCTCAGCATGTACACCACTGCACTGTGACAGAACTGGCAGTATAAACTTGCAGGTTCTGGCATCAAGAATACTCAATCTTATTTTCTTTTTCGATTTTACTATACTATATATTATTATGCACAAATGGGAGCTTAGTGATCGAATAGGAGTCTTAGCGCTGTCAAAAGCAGTATGTGTCGTCTGGAAGGGAAGTTTTCTGTCATTTGAAACAGGGTTGAAAATTGGTATTTTCGTCTCTAGGTCAAAGACTCTTTTGTGTTGTTCAACTTCTGCACGTCTTGGTGTCTTAAAAACCTCCCTTGTGTTGTTTTCTCACAGTGGCCCTGATGCAGTGTTATTAGTTCCAGGGGTCAGACCACAAACCACATTCAGCAGAGAAGAAACTTTTGGTCAGGTGAGTGGGTGTGTGATTAATAGGAGTGGAGACAGCAACCGACAGGTCTCGTAACTCAGGGGTTTTCCGTTTCTACACAATCTCACTGTTGAACCACACAATTCGAATTTGGGTGCATTATGCAATGGGTGAATGTTTGTGAAATAGACTCCTATCGGTCACCCTTATAATTACATTTAGGAATCATAATGATAATATAATAACTGCACTGGTAGACAGGAATTATTTACATCGATAGAATACATTTCTAGTGTTCATTTCCCATTTTGGAACTTTCAGACTATTTACATTTAATATCCTTCTAATCCCAAGTTTCACTGCAGTTCCCGCTACATAAAGAACATGTCTAATTAACAGCACTAGACATATCTATTTATAGTTGTTTCTGTACCTTCCCAGAGGCTGGGGCCCATCCAGCCAGCCAAGCCAACGGAGATCTTACCCTGACCTGAGCGCCATGCAGGGAGAGATAATATCAAACACATGTAGAGAGCAAAGCTTCACAGTGAAGAACGGCCAGTATGCTGAATCTTTTATGTAATAATTATTCTACTCCAACCTTACACGTCACCTTGTGGGTCTTTGATGTAAGACAGCCTACAAGCATGAAGTTACAGGACAGTGTACTGCCTGATTTTTAGGTTTAGTGACTTATTGGTTTTTTTCTGTGTGTCGCGCATGTGTCTATAAGTATTCATGAGTGTGCTTGTACGTGTTTCCTGGGGTGCTTGTGGAGCCTGTGGCATGACTCAGATTCCAGGGGCATGGGGCTCACCAAACAGTGCCTGCCCTGCATGTTTCTGAAGTAAATGTGCAAAAACAGCACATCATTAACATGAATTTAATGGTACCAGGAGTCTGGGGAGTATGAGAGAAACTCCACCCGAGAAGCGCTGACGCCTGCAACTGGAGAAATTGTATTTTACTTTTCAATACTGTACTTACTGTACTGGATTTATTAGGCTGTTTCATCTAAAAATAATCCAGAAATACGAGTTTGAAGCAGGGATCACCTGAAACAAGCTCACCTTTGTCCATGTCAAATGAACCGGAACAACAAAATAACATATCACTGTAATTGTAAAGTACAGCCCCACCTCACGGCGCACACTGTACTGTTATTGAGTTTGGGCTGGTTTCTGAATTACAGGTTTGGACTGAGACATTCGTTCACTCTGCCCAGTGCCCCTGCCTACTAGAATCCATCCCCTCACCGCTTCCCCTCTGCTTTGAAGCCAGACGGCCCTCTCTCCTACAGCCAGACAGCATTCCCCACATCCTGAGAGAATCAGGAAAGAGCTCCATGCCCAAGCTCAAGACCCGACCGTGGGCTCCAGGCAGCACCTAACTCCCGTACATCAAACTCTGACACAACGCATGCTAACACTGAGGCCGCGTAGTACCATGCTAATCACTCTCAGAGCTCATCCGAAATTTGGTTCACATGGAAGTTATAATAATTATAGCAAAGCTGCCCACCCTCTCTTAGAGATATCCGTGCCCTTCGAGGAGTACCTCCACTGGATACAGATCTCAACAGCTGACATCAATTTAACTGAGCTGGGTGCCTCTTGGTTCCATCTACTCTCTCATGCTTCAGTGAACACTGGCCAGACCTCCATCAGATGCCAGTTGTGGTTTTACTCACTGCACAGATAACCACATGCAGATCAGGAATTTTGTTACCAGTCTTCACTGTTTCCTTCTTTAAACGCGGTCAATGCGGGGTCAATGTGGGGTCAATGTGGGGTCAATGTGGGGTCAATGTGGGTTCTGCTCAGGATTGGGGTCTGGAGATTCAAGGCAGACATCTGACTTTTGGTTGTTCAGCATGCCCAAAAAAATACAGCATTGAATGAATATGCAGTATATTTTTTGTAAATCAAGCGCAGAGTTGTTTCTGGTTCAAATGAACCTGATATTCATTAAAACCTCACTCCACACCCAAATGTCAACATCAATTAAGAAAGTTGTCAATTTAGTCTCCGATGCAGACAAACATCTCATTGTGTTCCCATTATACTCTAGATGGAGGTCAAAGTGATGAGTCTTCAAAACTCAGCCCCACGAAACTAAGGAGCAACAAGTCTGTCAAAATGTCAGGAGTCAGGACCCTGTTTTGTTAATGCTATGAAAACCCATGCTCACCCAATCCAAGACGCCAGGCCTACCCATTTGCAGGAAAAAGGGAAGGAAAAAAAGTTGAAACTGTCAGATTCCTGAACATCCACGGAGAGGCGAACATGATTGTTCCCTGTCCAGCAGTCCTCTCTCTGCCAGCACCAATCAGTCTGCAGAGCATTGGCTGCTCTCAGGTATGGGAACAACTCTCTGCCAGCCTGGCCCAGGCCAACCATTCAACCAAGGCAGCGTTGTAAATACGACCATTAAGATGAAGTGCAGAGGCCTGTGAGAGCTGGCAGGGAGACAGGTTCACACCCCAGGCCCAGTCAAGCAGTGGACTGCAGTAGCACTGAGAATGTGTGCGGGGTCAGGGGTCAAGGAGTTGGAATTAGTTGGTTACTCTGGATCTGCTAGACTAGTGAATACAAGTTTAGCTTCCCTCTTCAGTCACCGATAGGATACAGAGAGCAAGTCTTGTTCATTAAATATTCTGATCATGTTTCCAGCTGTATGTTTGGTCTCCTAGACCTGTGTAAATATATTTGTGTTTGTCGCCCTCCAGAATTATGGGTCCCCTTAATTCTGGAGTCTATGACAAATATTGAGTACAGAGTAGAAAGAAGAAAAACTGCTTCATTAAGGGCAATCTAATTTATTTTAAGGCCTGTATCTGATGGGCCTGTTGAAGTCAGTCATTCAGTGTTGTGTGAAAGTTGTCCTTGACAGGAGTGATTTTGTCTGTACTGGCTTTGTGGCCTAGGCTTCCTAAAGCTTGATCCATGGGTCCAAAAATGGTTCCTGCACGTGTAGCTCCTTCTCCCTCCAACCACCATTAGGACACTAGACCAGTGGTTCTTAACCTGGGTTCGATGGAACCCCAGGGGTTCGTTGAGTCAGTCTCAGGGGTTCGGCGGAGGTCAAGACACACATGCGACTCATATGAAATATTTATTATTATGTTTTTGTTAATTAAGAAGGGTTCGGTGAATACGCATATGAAACTGGTGGGGTTCAGTACCTCCAACAAGGTTAAGAACCACTGCACTAGACCATCAGCTTATTGACAGGTATCAACTGGTCTTGACAGGTATCAACTGACTGACAGTTATCAACTGACTGACAGTTGTCAACTGACTGACAGTTATCAACTGACTGACAGTTATCAACTGGTCTTGGCAGGTATCAACTGGTCTGGACAGGTATCAACTGACTGACATATATCAACTGTTCTTGACAGGTATTAACTGACTGTCAAGTATCAACTGGTCTAAACAGGTATCAAGTGACTGACAGGTATAACTGGTCTTGACAGGTATCAACTGACTGACAGGTATAACTGGTCTTGACAGGTATCAACTGACTGACAGGTATAACTGGTCTTGACAGGTATCAACTGACTGGCAGGAATCAACTGGTCTTGACAGGTATCAGCTGGTCTTGACAGGTATCAACTGGTCTTGACAGGTATTAACTGACTGTCAAGTATCAACTGGTCTAAACAGGTATCAACTGACTGACAGGTATAACTGGTCTTGACAGGTATCAACTGACTGACAGGTATAACTGGTCTTGACAGGTATCAACTGATTGACAGGAATCAACTGGTCTTGACAGGTATCAACTGGTCTTGACATGGCACAACACTCAATAACAATTATTTTTTACAGTGATAACCAGTGATAAAGTGTCAGACGGATATGAACTGTACTGTGGTGATTCGGCACATATAGTCACTGATGTACTGTAATGCTGAGAACCAGGCTGGGAGTAGGAGGATGTATTGATGCTGTTCTAACCTCAGGCTGGATTGTGGTCTGGAGCTGGATGGGTGGGGAGTGTTTGGACTACAGGCTCTCTAAAGCAGGACTGGGATGCAGTGACAGGAGACATCTAGTGGCCTTTTGTCACCTGGAAGCAGACAGGGTTTAATGGTTCTGATTGTCAAGCTCATTACTGTCAACAAGTCATCTTCCAGCCAGGCATACCAACAGCCACACTGTCCTCTGATCTATTGCTCTCTTTTGTTTTTATTAGAGACTAATGTTTTTAAGCCTACATCATGCACACAGTTCTTGAGAATATTCCCTAATTTTTATCTTTACTATTTACAACTAGATTACAGCAGATTTATATAACCACATAAACCAGCTGTGAATATATTGAATATCTTAATGTATCCAACAACAACAACGATATAGCTGATGTACTGCTGTGCAATGGAGCACCATTGCGGAATGAATTAAATAAGATTGACATGTTATAGCTTGAAAGTATGAGACAAAAAAAATGTCAAGCCCGGCCTTCCACAGTTAAAATAATTCCAAACGACATGGCTAATGTATGCCATTATATCATCCCTGAAGCCAGTTCAAACTAATCATCCCTCCCAGAAAACCAGCAGGCTGAGGGACTGGACACGTGCCGACAGAATGACTCCCCTCCCCTCTTCCCCCAGCTGTGTTCTCCCCCATGCCTGATTGAGGGAGACATGGCAGCATGTAGGACAGCGTGTTTACTGTGCGTTCCCAGGCAGGCGGTCCGGTTGCTTTTCCTACCTATCATTGTGCTCTTGGCAGACTGTCAAGTCAGGGCAGTTAGCTTCAGTCCCAACCAGTACCAGACATGTCTATTTGGTCAATGTCACGGGCCAGTGGACTAGGACATACAGCCAGAGTGAAACAATCAAGCAAAGAGCAAAGGAAGGAGGCAATAGGGTAAGCTGGGTCTATGTCAAAGCCATGGGGACACAGCCTCCTTGAGATCCAGTCATTTAATACGTTTCAGTTGACACATTGTTAACATTTGCTGAGCTCAAAGTTGAGTTTTTTACCTTTCTGTCTAGTTATGATCTCCTCTTCTCCCCTGACCTCTCTCTTCACGAAAGTTGCCAGGCCAATTGTTTCGGCTTGCCATTTCTTTCTCCGTGTTTTGACATCTGTCTTGCTGTTAAATGCTGGGTTAGGTCCCCGTGGAGCACTGGGATAAATGATGACAGGAGCAGCGGTACATGTCAATTATTTCCTACAGTGCTATAATAAACATTGTGTTTGATGTGAGACATTTATGTGCAACAGTACGTTTGTGTGTGTGAGTGTGTGTGTGTGTGTGTGTGTGTGTGTACACTTGAAAGTGCACTTTCATGTACTTCTTTATTAACAGTATTTCCAATGGAGAGCTACATGTTTTAGTCTCACTGTTTAGGAGATGGTCTTAAACAAGAGAGCTTGCCAAAATATTTGTCTTTTAGAATACGAGCAATATGGAATTTTTTACAGTAAGAAATTTGAGTTCTGTTGCATTATATAACTGCTGTGTTTACCTACAGATATCGCAATAGAAGATGTAATCCGGCTAGCATTTCTACAACTAAAACCTATCAGTCTTACGGCGCTTGGCAACAGGCAAAACACGTACGAGTGCAGCGCCTTCACCTCACCAATATTTTTTTTGAAGAAAGCCTGCTTTAAAGAGTAAGTCAGATCAAACCATTCTCCAACTAGCTGTGGTGTTGTAGAGCACTGACAAATTTAAACCAGACAGTAATTTCAAACTGAAAAGAATAAGGATGTTAACCAGTGCAACACACATAAAGTTCAACCAAAAGCTTACTAAGCAAGTTAGTAAAGCAACCAGTAGTTGCTGCTGAACACAGTTAATGATCTAGACATGACAATTTTTGTTTACAACTTTTGAGTAAAGGAATCAAGTAAATGAAGCAATCTCGGACACTCTGACTGGCTTGTTCATTTATGTCAGTAATGGCACTAGCTTGTCTGGTAAATGTCTGTCTGTTTACACATGGGGCCTTTGACTTCTGTACCTACACCTCATATGATACCGTTCACACCGGAGCAATGCAATGTTCACACTGCACTGATGGGTGGGGGGTATTCTGCAGGAAGCCTGCATGTTGCCATGTGTTCCCAACATATTGGTTCAGATTTAAAAAAGCTGACATTATTAAAGGTTTCATTGGAGATGCTAATCGCGCCAAAACCCTCGTAGTGCAAATAGGCCTTCACATTATGCAAATAAGGTAGCCGAAATAGCAAGTCCAAATCCAGTAGAACCCATACAGCCTTACCCCAGAGTGCGACAGAGGAGTGTTTGTTACAGAGCTTCATGGGTGCTGTGCTGAGGACCAAGGCTGTCTTGCTGCGGTGCCAAACTCTGGAAGTGGGTCAGTTCTCTGTCACATAGTGACTGTAGCACATACATCACATCACGCATGCACCTGTACAAACACACAGAGCAGATGGAGAGCAGAGCAGGGCTGGCATGGCGTCACCCTCCAAATCTGGACTCAAACTCTAAATAGTGGGCCACTTTTCACCAGCAGAAAATATTCTGTGATCGGCTTTCATTCCACCTCAATGGTGGGTTCTGTCTGCAAATACCTGTGACAGGAGAGGGCTATGAGTCAGCCTGCAACGATAGGCTCAGGTTCTCAAATTCAGATATTTATCTTGGTAAGTGATAGATTTTATAAATATTATTCAATGTTTTAAAAAACTTGTTTGTTTGCGTAAAGGTAAGGGAATTTTAATGAGACTCGGTTTTAATAAAATAATGTGTAATAGTTTGTATTCTATTTTATAGTTATCCAGTAACACTTTATATTTGGGTGCAAATCCTATTACTCTGACTTAACCTTAACTTGGGGAGAGTTGGATAAATTAAGCCAAAAAGTAAGTTCAGCCACCTCTTGTTTGATATGCATTTGATTGACCAAATGTGTAATTGACCACAATGTGTTAATAAAGATACCCAGCATAAAACCCTAAAGAGCAAGCAATGCAGATGTTGCACAGTGGTAATGAAGACCTCTAAAATGGTAGAAATGGTGGAGGAAACCTAAAGAGGAACCAAGCCATTAGAGGTGGCCAGTCCCCTTCTTGTTTTGCTGGGTGGATATTATAATGGCCTTAAATTATGGCCATGTCATCATAACGATGTTACAAACCTTAAGGCAATTTGCAATTCAAAATTCTTAATCATCAGGGAATAATTGCAAATGTTGGTTTTCATTGCCAAGCATTCATCAGGTGTCAGTGGTTGTATAGGGTGCAAAAAGTTTATATCAGAATCACCTTTAATCGCTAAGCACATATGCACAAGTTAATATGAACACAAGATAGTGTATTTTTGTTGATGAGCAGATGTCATTATGCCCCTTAATAGACAAATGTAAAACAAGGACCATAAAGTCCTTTCAAGGCAAAAAAAATCTATCCAAACAACTGCAAGAGCTAACATATTAGTATATCCTCTATCTTGCTACATTAAGCAATGAAATCCAAAGTTGGAAAGTGTTTAGATTTTTCAGGGACCCCTTTTGGTTCAAAAGTATCACTTTTACAACAACTGTTTGGAAATTCCCTAAGAATTATTTTATTTCATACATTGACATTAAACATGATTTATAGAAGAGTGATTTGTAGACTATGTTCAAGGTATGGCTAGTTACTTTATCTACTGACCACCATGTTCAGGATAACAGACCGAAATCTAGCTGATAACAGGTGGTCAGACAATAAATATTGGAGTAACTTGCTGAGTCATCACTGCAACAAGGATCGGAGACATGCATTCCATCTACCCATTGACGCCATAAAACCCCCAAGTCCCCAAAACACTAAACTCTGATTCTTCTCTTTCGTCATTTCTCTTATTTGCTCGGAAGCCCCACAGAATTTGACATAGTTATTTAGCGTCTATAGGATTCCCAGGTTGTTTACTAGTCCTATCATATAGTAGCTGTAGTCTAGCTGTGTTACTATGTCTAACATTCATTCCAGATGTGCTCTGCTTTTGTTGTTTTTCATCACTCGCTAACCAAAGTATTTTAGTCAAGGTCGCTCATGCATGTTTTTTGTCACTGCCCATCTATAAAAATGGTGGCAGTAGAGAAAGCTTTTGATGAAAGCAATTTATGGCAAAGGCCTTTACAGCATCTTGATTGGCGTTGGTTTTTAGGGTCTTTTAACAACATCACCTCACTGTGTAAATGTTTTAACAAGTATACTTACATTATTTAAACATCTCTCAGCTATGTCAAAAAAATTAAAAGCTGCATTTCACCATGGGTCATCAGGTCTCTGCCACCTGTTGTTCAAACCTCTCAGAACATGGGAAAACTCTCAACATGTTCAGTATTACATTAGATTTGTTTAATGTATGAATATATTTCACAACTCTTGTAAAGTTTAACAGCTGTTTCGTTGCTCATTTGCACTTACCTGCTTGGTTGCTGTTTACAGTGGAAAACAGCCCTGTTATGAATCTACTTGTTACCATAAAACCCTTTGTTTGTCATGGGATTATTCCAATGCTTTGGCACACGGGACAGTCTCAATGCTTTGGAATACGGGACAGTCTCAATGCTTTGAATAAGGGACAGTCTCAATGCTTTGCATTCAGGACAGTCTCAATGCTTTGCATTCAGGACAGTCTCAATGCTTTGCATACAGGACAGTCTCAATGCTTTGCATACAGGACAGTCTCAGTGCTTTGGTATACAGGACAGTCTCAATGCTTTGGCATACAGGACAGTCTCAATGCTTTGGTATACAGGACAGTCTCAGTGCTTTGGTATACGGGACAGTCTCAATACTTTGGCATACAGGATAGTCTCAATGCTTTGAATAAGGGACAGTCTCAATGCTTTGCATACAGGACAGTCTCATTGCTTTTGTATACGGGACAGTCTCAATGCTTTGGCATACAGGACAGTCTCATTGCTTTTGTCTCATAACAGGGAGCTTGTAAAGAGCAATTCCAGTAAAGTGGTTCATTAGAACATTTTACCATGAGTACTTGATTAAAGAGGTTTTATATACAAATCTTGATTATTATTTTATATCAACCACTACAGAATTCAGTTGTTTTTATAAGCATGTCTGTAATGATGGACAGGATGATAGGCATGACCTATTAAAGTAACACATCCATCAAATCCACATAAATATTGACGCTAGAGCAATTATCAGTCAAAACAGAGCCATAAGATAACAATATCTCCTTGACTTTAATATAGGGCACTATTTTCTTTTGACTTTTTAGATTTTAGATGGTTAAAGAATTTTATTGTGAATCCAAGTTTTGCCAGTCAGTCTGTTCTCTAATGTTACGTGTAATCGTCTGAGTCAGCAGAACAAGTCCTCAATGAGGAGCCGCAGGTTCACCTGTCTAAACAGCTGCTGAACAAACAGGCTTTCTGTTTGGTTTTGGCCTATTCTGGTTGGTTTAAGAGTCACACTAAAAGGTGAACATCCTGAATTCTAAAGATTGTTGGCTGCACCTGAGTGAGTTTATCTGTTCCCCAGAACCCGGCAAGAAATCTGTCTAAATATATACACCGGCTGCCCACAAATGGCATCAACGTCTCAACCACAGGATAACACACATTAACACTGTCTGCCCTGATACGTGAATAAAGGCTTCACAACTTGCAAACCACACCAACTTACCAGTGTTACGATGGTGAAGGGTATTGATTTATCCTCTCACAGAGTGAATACATACATTCACAAACCGAGTAAAAAGGAAACTCTTCTATGTCAAAGTTGTTGACAGCCAGATTGCATTTGGATAAAATATTTTAGACTTTGGTTGGCAGCCTTGCCCCTTCATTTTCAGTGCAGTAATAACATTTTCCTGCACTTATCATCAGCTGTTCCCCTCCAGCAGCACAACAGATGTGCCTTGCTGCCTCAGGTGATTGAAGGCATACAAACAATGGGGACAGGTACTGAACCCATTGATTTTAGCAGTTGAAATTTGCCAAGAGCATTTAAGCCTCAGTAATTTTCAACACTTATTCACATTCATTTGAAGCTGAATACAATTTTGCCCTAAAACAAATGTGGCAGAATATCTGAACACTCTGACTGACTACTGAACTATTTTGGGACAAGTTAGCGTCATTTTCACATGTAGTATATTGAGCAACTGTGAGTTGATGACCCAGTTGTGTCCCATTAAGCAGAAATCTTCTGTTAGGCGTTAAACCAATTTCAAAGAGATCTAATGTCCTTACTGTGCATCAGCCAAAAGGGTGCATTTCAATTTCACACACTCACACAGTGTTACTGTTCCCTGTGGTTGGCTCTGTCCTTGGCAGTCACAACATACAGCGTGCCAGGCAGGCGCAAGAAGGGGCTGGGACGGATATGCCAATGAGTCCTGCATTCAGCATACCTCAGTGTTCGTTTTAACAGACACGAGTCTGTGTGAATAAGATCTTTCACCCCTTTTACCCACTAGGTCTGGAACTAAACCTGGACATTTGAGGGTTTTGCCTCAGAGGGAGAGATGTTATGGAAACATTAAATCAAACACTCCAGGGGTGTATCATTTGGTCTTCGGGAAAACATTTGGTGATTTGTTTTCCCTAGTCTGGTTTTAAAGCCAGGAGTGACAACCACGAGTCAAAATGGCTCCGGAAGGACTCAGCTGTGAGTTATGCTTGCATTGCTGCTTGTTTGAACGTCAGTATCTGAACTCTTAGTATGTGCCTTCCACAGTTTGACATCTGTCAGTCATGGGAGACGTATCATGGAAAACCATGTAGAATAGTCTATGAGTGGGGTAGTCTGAGTTTCAGGAATTGATTGAGCATATATGAATGTACGTGCATCCTAGCATCCTCAAAATCTTACATAGATAGTTCAGTGCCCAATTCTTCCTCTCCATTTGCCTTGAAAGACTACAAAGAGTGGCTTGACAGATTGAAATATCAGATAATGGCTTGATGTTTACTTTTTGAAGCAGCTGGCTAATGAGAAGGGCCCAGGATTTTATCTTAACGGGGTGTTATTTTTTGTGTATTTCCACTGCAGAATTTAGTTTGTCCTGTAATTGAATTCATCCACTCAGGTTAGTTACATTTGCCCTCTTATTACATAACAACTGCCCCTTAGAAAAGAGTAGCTTGCAGAAAATAAGGTTTAAGCTCATTGGTATTGGGTGATAATGTTGACAGACACTGATAGCACACTAAAGGCAAACGAACATTCAAAAATCAAGAGTATATATTGAAAGGGAAAACGCCTAACGTATAAAATTATACCTAAGTAAGCCTTCTGTGATGGAGAAAATGTGATCTTTATCCTAAGGCATATGTCTATTACATGTGTTTTTACATTGATGTGTTTAGCAAAGTTATGTTTCTGTATCTTTACATTGTATGCACAATAGCAGCATCACAATCATTTAAAAAGAATCTGGGATACCTACATATTGTTAGCTTCCTGTTCTGATGTCCAAGAACAAAAAGTTATGCAACCAAAAGTCAGGGAAGAGCCATCTTTTATTCAGCATGAGACATTGATGTTAACAGGTCATAGTTCCCTCTCTCTCTCTCCTTTGTGCTTCTCCAAAGAATACAGGAAGTTCCACAGTACTTATAATACAAGGGAGGCGGCCTAGGGTCAAACCCAGCCAAATACCCTCCAATAAGAAAGGCCTAAATGTCCCTTGTATGGGTTGTTCCAACATATGGTCAATGTTCCTATCCCTCAAGCCTGTGACAGTTACATGGGCAACTCCTAGCAGGAGGCATAGACAGGACGTGTGTTCTATCTATACACCTGTGCTCAAGAGTTAATTAGTACCTCTGTGTTCTGTTGAGTTTCTCATGCCTACTTTCTCTCAATATGGACTAAAACTCCAAATCAAACATAAACAATCCATGGGATTTTACTCTTAAAACAATTCCGTCTGTTAATTTTATACAGCTAGAAAATTATGAGTCAAAGGTGGGCAAAGACATCAGTGAGTGTTAAGGCAAGAATGCTTCAGTGAGTTTATAGGCAAAAGAATGCTGTTGAAAAGCCACAAAAATATGAAAAATAAGGATGTTTTTGGAGAAACTGACGAATAGGACCATTTAAGCTTGCAAGCCAACAGTGATATATTGGCTCTTTTGAGCTCAGCAAAGCAGCAAACTAAGATACATTATATTGTAATTTCCCTGTCTCATTTAATGAGAAAAATATTGCTTCTCTACATGAGAGCCTCTCATTGTCAGTGAGATTAGTAGGGAAAGGAAGAACAGAAGTATCTGCTCAGCCCGGCTCTGCAGAGTTCCTCTATCAGGTGAAAAAATAACAGCAGTGCTTCTCACTGGATATGGCCACTCTGCTACTTTAACAACATTGGAACATTCTTCAGTGGCATTAGAAAATATTTAGAGAGGGGGGGGTGGAAACCCAAGACATAAACACACGGACCTGGGGGGGTTCTAACTGACTCAGGAAGGTCCGCAAACAGGAGCTATTGCTGCTATGGTGCACAGAAATATGTGCAGACCAACAGACAACTATTAGCCTATCATTTTTGTGTCAATTTTGCTCTTTCCGTCTCACCGTTTATCTGTCCCTCTCTCACTTATTGAGGTAAGCATTTGACATTTGAAGCGAAACACAGTCTCTTTCCCCTGGTCAGTAGTGACATGCACTCTGCCTGTGGTTCTACTGTTTCACTCTGGCAAGTTTAGTAGAATTTCAACGCTGTTGGATACAAATGCCCCATTTTATCATGACACAGTTTGAATTATCCTGCATTAACAATCAATGTTAGATATTAAATATTCAAGGGGATTTATAACGAATATCTGAGACATTAAATGAGAAATTCCTATACAACTTCAATACACATACCACTGCTAACAGTAATAGCATGAATAATTTGAGGAGATTAATATTATTCCTGTTTGCTGTCATCAGTGGTCTGTGTACATTTGGACATATCATGACATTTATATTGTGGCCACCTGTGCAATACTCATGCTGTCTGATCAGCATCTTGAAATGCCACACCTGTGAGGTGGATGGATAATCTCGGCAAAGAAGAAGTGCTCACTAACACAGATTTAGACAGATTTGTGAACAATATTTGAGAGAAATGGGCCTTTTGTGCACATAGAGAACGTCTTAGATCTTTGGGTTCAGCTCATTATAAATGGGGGTGTTTATCATTTTGTTCAGTGTATAAACAATGCAAGGGGTGGAGTCAGCTAGCATATGTTGGTTTCGAGATCCTAGTGGACGTTTACAGTGATAAAGCTGCTCTGCAGGAGTGAAAAGGTAAAAATTCCTTGAAATCCACCATACGCCCATTTGAATTTGTCGCTATAGGACCTCGTTAGATTTTATTGTTTCTCTTAAGTGAAATATTGCCTTGGCAATTTTCATATTAGCTAGGAATACTGTCTGAAGTGTTTTATGCAACATTTTGTATGTTGATGTTCATTTTCACACTGTTTTATACCGCTTCAAAATATATTTGATATAACTTTAGTAATCTGGAACTCCTGCCCCTTTTTTGTCTTTTTAAGCCATTTCTACTGGAAAAACATGTGCTAACATTGGTGTTCCATTTCTACTGGTAAACATGTGCTAACATTGGTGTTCCATTTCTACTGGTAAACATGTGCTAACATTGGTGTTCCATTTCTACTGGTAAACATGTGCGAACATTGGTGTTCCATTTCCACTGGTAAACATTGGTGTTTTGCCAACATTGGAGTTTGCTTGAACAACCCGGTTTCCAAAAAAGTTGGGATGCTGCGTAAAATGTAAATAAAAACAGAATGCAATGATGTGCAAATCACTAAAATCCTATATTCAATACAACATAGTACAGTGACAACATATCAAATGTTGAAACTGAGATAGAATTTTTCTCGAAATATGTATGCCAACTTTTAATTTGATGCCAGCAACACATTTCAAAAAGTTGGGACAGATGCAACAAAAGGCTTGAAAAGTTATATAAGCCTAATGCAAAATATACAACCTGGTTGAATGTCACACAACTAATTTGGGCCGCTTTCCCAATAACGTAAAACCTACGACGGTTAACGATGCACATAGCCAGGAGTGATGTGCAAAAATACGACAAAGGAGACCTGAACTGTCGAGCTACTGAAATCCTATATCAAGCGAGAATGGGAATGCATTTCACTTCAAAATCACAGCAGTTTGTCTCCTCAGTTCCCAAACACATACAAAGTATTGTAAAAAGAACAGGTGATGCAATACAGTGGTAAAAATGCATAAAATTCAAGCTGGGTATGTATTTTTCCCAAAACAATAACATTTCTCAGTTTCAACATTTGATATGTTGTCTTTGTACTATTTCCTATTAAAAATACAGCCAAATGATTTGTACATTATTGCATTCTGTTTTTATTTGCATTTTACGTAGCATTTTTGGAAACATGGTTGTAATTTCTACAACCAGGTGAAGAACAAAATATGATCAACGCTGATATTTCAAAATTAACTATTGTTTAAACTAGAATGTATATTTTGGCCTTATAATTAAAATGTGTAGTCTATTTGCCGATGTATTCTCTTTACACCAATGTGTCATTGCTACATTAGTAATTAGGACATTAAGTTGGTGAGCGGTGGTGAAATTAGAAGTGTTTTAATTGATTGATTGAACCCCAAAATTATATTTTCAGATTATTTTGCAGAAATCTTTGCACTATAACAAAAATAAATTTCAACAGTTCAGTTAAATTTGATATGAAAATCTATTTTGAGTATTTCAGTCCACAGATTCTTTGAGTGAATGCTTAGCAGTGGCTTCAATGACAGGTAAAAAAAGAGTGTGTTGTCATGCGAACAAGGCCTGCTTTTTTACTTCTTTATGATATGAGGTTGGTTTGCCTGCCATAACCATGCCCCTGTGACCCTGCACCACCTGTGGCCATACTTCTGGATGGCACCTATAATAAAACACTGCCTGGCACTGTGATATATGTACAAAAGCATTGGCTCTGTACAGACCTGTGCGGTGCCCAGTCTAGCAGCTTCTGACTGCAGGCTGTTAAAGGGGCAAGTCAGAACACAGTATGAATGTAATCTAGTGTTAGAGTTACACCATTATCCAAGTCAGCAGGGTGTGCTACCTGCCAGCCGTTTGATTCACTAGGAAACCTTGTGCCAAAGGAGTGAAAACCAAACAGACAACGGAGCGATAAATGTGAAGGTGGATTGGGAGTCTTTTAATTGGTCCTGTGACACGGAGTTATATAACATATTTTGTAATCTGATATTTGTTGATGCTTTCTATTCCTCCACCGATTTCTTATCACAATGGCACGCTTGTTAAGACCACAAAATGTGCCTGTAAATTAAAAAAACACTGAGAAAGTTTATGGACTTAGGTTTTGGTTTGTGTATCCTGGGCGGCACGTGTATTTCGTCAAACCAGAGGTTACCGTGCATTTCAATTGCAGATCATTAAAGGGTTATTTTTGATTAATGTTAAGAGTAAGTGTTTTTGGCAAGGTGTCGGTCATAGTAACAAGAGTGAGTGAGTGGCAGATAAAGCCTCTTTTCATTCAGTGCTCTAGGGCAATGGAGTGGGCCTGCAAGGCAAAGCAAGCCCATGGCTCAATGAAAATACAGCCTGGAAAGTATTTCCTGAAACGAAACCCAATCTCATTTTCTCCTTAACAGCAGAATATCGACCCACTTAGGGATCATTGCTGAAGTTAAAGGTTTCAGTTGTTTTAGTGGTAGTCACAATATAAGTTAACTAGGATAATTATTTTGTATATTTTCTTTCTGTATTGTGGCGACATATCCATCAAAATCAGAAAGTTCATTGTTTTCAAAAATCCCAACAACGCAACACAACAAAAATATATAAACTACTGATTCAAACATTTCTCTGTGTACAAATGAATTTGAAGGTTTCAACTAACTGCTGCAGAGCTGAGAGTGGAGTGGCAGCCAAGGACGACTGGGGCATTACTGTAGATGGTGTCGCAGTGGAAGCCATAATCCATGGCTTTCCTGTGCCGACTAGTTTGAGAGAGCCCAGCTGGTGTTTGGTTTCCCCCCGAAACAGCTGAGCCTTCAGTTCCCTTTGAAAAACGATAGTCAAACTGAGTCCTCCATTGGGCCCCTTGGATCCTGCCACTGAAGATGTGCACAACAGACACAGCAAGGCTATTCCGTGGGTCCTGCTGCTGCAGAGGTCTCAACAACAGTCAAAGAGCAGCTGGACAACCCAAGGAAACAGGTGACCACCTAAATCAGCCTTCAAGCCAGTGGAAAAAATTGGGAGGAGATTGTCTCAGTCCTGTGATGAGGGGAAGCAGAATTGTACCAGCCTGGAGTAGAGGTACATTGGAATGGCATAGAGGGGTAATAGAATCAGACGTAAGATAATGTGGAATACATGAACTGTACAAGACAGGCAGGATGCGTGGAGTTTGACGTTTTTGGGAATTGAGGTCCCAGTTTAGTTGACAGACTCCATAATCACATTCCCTGCAGTGGAAGTGGACATTTTTAGGAAAAGCCTTGACAGTGCGTTGATTGGGTCTTTTCGTCAATCTTGCTGATCTACAGTTTCTCAATCGGTGAAGGTTTCAGGGTTGAAACGGTTTCCTTGTATTTTGCCTGGCCACAAGACTGTGGAAAATACCTCTGAAGCTCGTTTTACTTGGCGAGGCAGCTCTGTTTTATTTGGAGGCCTTTGCTAAAGGATGAGTAGCCCTGCTTGCCTGGAGTGGGCCCAAGGCCCTTTGAGATCACACAGGCACTAAAATCCATATTTGAGATGTATAAACAACAGCCAGTGTTTATTTACGGCACATGATCCCTCTCTATGTACCTCATGCTTGCTCTACACTGACTCTAAACAGAGAGGAGCAGGAGTCAAACATTCCTGTCAGCCATAGAGTGGGTGGTTGGGCAACTGCTTTAATGTCTGTCCCCCAAAGAGGTGTCTGCGTACAATATCTTGTCTACCAATCAGTTTTTAATTCAGACTTCAGTTCGCTATTCCTAGAAAAGTTTTAATTTAGCATATAATGTTCCCAAGTGTCTGTATGGATTTCTTTCAGAGCTGATGTTGGGATCATGTTTCATGACCCTCATCAACCGTCCTTTAGAACTGTAACATTACCTACAAATTAACTTCAAAAGATGCCATGTTCACAGAGCCCACAGGGCCCAGTTACTGGGGCTTCCATCATTTGCAGGATTAAATTAGCCCTTCTAAGACTTGCAGACATATATTTGTCAGATTCATGTATTCTCAATACATTTCTAAAGACAAAAACATACTCACAGCATTACTATAGACCAGGCATATGTTCCTATCAATTGTCTCAGAGGATTGCCTCAGATCAATAAGATAACTGCTCTCTTCATTTGAGCTTGAGTCCATCTTTTCTGCTTTTAGGGATTCTAGACATACTGTAAAAGGCATGCTAGAAAATATAATGCAAAAAAACGAATGTGAAAAAAAAATTATGTGAAGGTTGAGTCCACATCTTCTGTGGACTCAGAAGTGAAGCATAGTTGGACCTTAAAATGAGCAAAAATGAGGACCTGAAAAGGAGCAACGTCAGCAGAATTCTCTTTATTATGACTAGGCACTGGAAAAGAAACCACATATTAAGAACTGTGTGAAAATTATTCTCATTCTATGGAAAAACGAAGATGGTTTAAACTACATATCTGTGAGCACTGATTATGGTGGTAATGTAGTGATGGTTGAGGTGGTTGAAATGGGAGCCTGGAGGATTGGCAGTCGGTCATCTCAGAGAACTGGAAAGGCATGTCTGCTTCTACTTCTTGGCTGGTACTGTCCCAGCTTTTGATGTCCATCACAAATAATACTCTATATACCGTCCCTTTCAATTCCAATATGGCATGAGGAAGGTTTTTATGCAGATTAAGATTTGACTATTCAGAGATTAATGTAAAAAGCATTTTCATCAGACATATCCATGTGTGTAATATATATTCCGTGAGCAAGATAGGGCCATTTTACACTATGAAATACACTTTTGTGTGATACGTCCATGGAGATTAAGAGGTGTGTATATATATGTTGGAGATTTGAGTTTGGAAAATAAAATACATCCCAAAATACAGGAGCCAACAACATTATAGAACCCATATTTTATGTCTATAACAAACCTACAATGTCTGATTTTTGGCCCGAAGGAATGAGACTCAAAGAGTCAAAGGGTAAGCCCCTACCAGAGTGTCTTCTTTCTGGATGTATTATATTGACTCCTCAATAACATTTCAGAATGGAGGAGCAAAGTCATTTGAGCTTTGTCTAAATCTCTCTGAAAGGAGGAACACAGGGTTGTGCTTCTAATAATGAAACAACTCCCCAAAATACAGTACGTATGGAAAATTAAGTAAACCTCCTGTAAAGTTGTCTTATCGGATATATCAATATATTTGTACGTATGGATATGTCATCTTTACTTCAACGCTATTGACAGGTGAAGGTGAATTAATTCAAGAAATACATGTGAGAGATTATACTTTGCAAGCATTTCTTCTTCAAAAAATTTACAGAAATGTAGTTTCACTGTGTGGAGAAAGTACACCCTGAACTTCAAAACCTGGCGTTGCACCATTTGACTGGAATAACTTTGTAGCCCTTCCTTCTCACACTTCAGCTGGGAAAAATTCTTGCCCAGTCTTCTTAACTGTACTGCTTAAACTGAGTCGTGTTCAAAGGCTTTCTTGTAGCGTAGCAAGTCAAGACCCCTCCCCCCACAGCATTTGAATAAGGGTGAGATTTGGGCTTTGACTTGGCCATGCCATAACCCTTTTTTGAGACAAGCTGTTGTAACTTTGTTTGTTTTGTATCATTTTCCTGTTGCAAGAATCTATGCCCATTGCAGCATTAGCTTTTTAATAGATGACCTCACATTCTCCTTATGAAAACTCTGGTAGAATATGGAATTAATGGTTAACTCAGCGATGGCATTTTGCCTACGCCCTGAGACAACAAAGCAGCCCCAAACCATAGTGCCAGCCTCTTCCATGCTTAACTTCTGTTTAAAGGCACTGTTTAGTTTTTGCCAAATGTGGTGTCTGATATTGCGTCCGAACATCTACATCCTTGACTAATTTGTCCAGAACACATTGTTCCAGTAGTTTTTGTCTTAACCCAGGTGTTGTCTGGGAGATCAGTCACGTCTTGATTTCTTTTTGAGAGCAGAGTTGACTTCCATTCTAACCTCCCATGTAGATTTGTGCAAATTTGTGCAGTCTCTTTCAGACTTATAACTCATGCGCTTTGACATTGATTGTGGCAAGAGAGACCTTGAATTGCCTTGATGTGACCCGGGGGTCACAGAACCTTTAGGTCAGGGTTTGAATTTGGTGGGACCTGTTGTAGATTGCCAGTTGCCAGTGGTCTGGGATGTTCTTCAGTTGTAGGTGATACACCGGACAGTGGAATAATGTACTACACGTTGCTTGTGAATGGCTTTGTAACGTCTCTCAGACTCATGGGCATCAATTTCTTTCTTCTGAGGCCATTGGATAGGTATTTTGTTCTTAGCATGGTGTATTACCACACATCCAAATGGTTATGTACACACATATAGTTACAAGACCAAACCACACCAACTTTCTAATAATCAGGAAATGACTCTCTAATGATTTTAATAATTTGCACCTATGTTGGCATCCCTGAATCAAATTTTTGCAATTTTATGTGATGGTAAAATTACACATAGGGAGACTGCCTTTCTGTTCATTTTGTTAACATAAGTGGTTTCAAAGTGAATGTTTTGTCTGATTGGTTAAATTGGTTTACCTTTATAATGAATGGGGTTGGACTTTAGCTCAGAAATCCATGTCCTAATATGTTCAACATTTTTTTGGGAAGGGATGCTCTCATGGTGATTTCATCCAAATGTATTTACTCCACAGTGGAAAGAGTAAACAGCACAGGTAAGAAAATGGCTCAGTAGGAGCCTTCTGAGAAGTCCTGTGTCTTTTTTTCAAACACTATAGCATGTGTTTATGTAACATGGAAGCCAAATAGTACAAATATTTTTCTAAAGCACTACAAGTCAATGTCTATATATATTTATTGTCAGCTGTACATTGATTTTTCTTGGCAACCCATCTTCTGTCACTTCATTCACCCCCACCCCATGTTTTCCTGTGTTCTCTAGTGTGAAAAACATAATTATGCAGTCATTTTGCAGTGCATTTTCCTAGTAAAACGGGTCGTGTGGACCCAGGTTGCAACCACATCTGAGACTGGTGTTAGTGGTCCATTAAGCACTTAATGGAATTAAAGTGTGTTTGTGAATGGCATTGGCAACATTACCCCTCCTAGAATGAAATGTGTGGGCCTAAAAGCATACCTTTCCCTTAGAGTACACCCTTGTTACTAGCAATGGCAAAACACAAAGTAGTAGAAAACCTTTCTTCTGGCCCGATAAAGAATGTAATATGTTGATTAAACCTTTGTTTATTATCTTCCCAAGTTGTTTATTTTTACTTTATTAATTATTTTTCACCTTAATCTGTCCCAGAGTGATTGGAGTACACGATATCACTTACCTGGCTACCCAGACTATTTGCTCTGGCCACAGATGTTGATTTATACTCTGCAAAATGTCTGGATCTTAACACTTTCCCAAGGACTGATTCAAAAGTAAACAAAGAAATACCAATAATTTGATTCCACTGGGTTCTCTCTGATTGGTTGGCCCTGAAACCAGTGGGCTGGGACAGATTCAGAACACACATAGTTAAAGCAACATTGAGAGGATCTGTCATTTGCTTTGAGTCTCTGATTGGTTAGAAATGTACCAATTGCTGATTACTTTGTTTTGAAGTCACCTTTCAACTGCAATGGAAGTCTTAAACTGAAATATCTAGCAAACAGGTTTTCTGAGTTGTCAGGCAAAAATTTCACGCATCAACAGAGCGGTGGCACATTATAAACCTCTACTGTAAGTTTTATTTGAAATCACATTTCTTCCACACTTTTAGATCCTTATACTTTTTAGTTTTTATATGTTCTTTTAGCTAACTCTCATAAACCAACCTTTACTCTAACTCCCTAGTCCTACATTATGCCTTTGTGTGTTCCAGCTGCTACTACAGAGATTCTCTCAAAGGACATAGACAAATACTTTCCATAGCAGTGGGCACCAAGCAAAGACTAAAACCCCTGGGAGGTCCTATTTACCATTTTATAGAAAGTTGGAATAGCCTCAACATCTGGTTCAAGCATGATTATATGCCTTACCAGACCTTTGGTTTGCTGAGTCTTAAAGCTAATTTTGTTATCCATTGGTTTTGAGTGTGTGTGTTCTGGGTGTATTGAAAATAGTTTAACAGAATTGTACATCTAATATATTGAGGGTGAAAAGCAACATTATATAATTGAAATATATAATTTCATTCAGTTACTGTAAATGGACTGGTAGACTTTCTCTCTTTGAAGTGATCAAATAAATGACACATTGAATTCAACACTGGAGTGATTACGACTGTCTTACTATAAAAAAATGTAACTCTTGGAAAATGTAATTAGGTTTTCAGAGTTTTAGGGCATTTATCCTCGCCAACTCCAATGTAGTAACAGTAAAACTATTACAACCTGAAAAGTGTTAGTATTGGCAGCTAGTGAGAGCAGAGGCAGTAAAGTCCAGCCATATTGGATGCCGTACTGTCATAATGTGATTGGATTTCAATGGCTTTAAGGCATCAGACGTTTGGGTATCTTTATTTTTATTAGTTCTAATAATATTACTATACCTAATGTGCTAAAAAATATCCCATCACCCACATTCTACATTTATCTTTTGAACTTCTTTTTTTGTGCTACTTTCTTACTACTCCTCTAAGAAAAAGTTACAAACATCCTTGGATGATTGTCTAATGCTTAGATGTTCTGTTTAATTACTTTCTGACGGATTGCTGCTGTATCAAAAGCTTAATAATTCAATCAAATGTCTCTCTCACCAGTGTGCATAGCTACCCACATGAGAAAGGGGCCCTGATATGAGCTTGGAAAGCACCTTACTGCTGCCTTAAAGGATGATGTTATACCAGCAACCCTTTGGAAGCACCAGTGTCTCACACGCTCATTTTAGGGCACATTTGTCCCCGATGCTCCTATGTTTTACATCCCTGTGACAGTTTTGGACCCCTTTCCAATAACCCTGTGTGAGGCATCACTCAGAAAAGACAGATTAATTTAGTGCTGAAATACAAAGAATGTATTTCCTTGCCTTTGCAATAAAATTAAGATTCAATCTGGAGGCCTGCTGGGCAGTAAATCACTGGCATTTTTATAGGACTGGTCAGCTTGTTAAAGGTTATCTCAGACAACGGACGTGTCAGGCATGAGGGAGTGCTGGGGAGATTTACACGCTTAGAATCTGGACAGTGAAATTATACTGTATGATCTCGTTTTTTTACTTTTGGAAAACCCAAAAACAGACTGGTAATCACTGGCATGAACTCAATTATTGATTGTCAATGAAAGTAACTTTTTTCACTAATTGATTCCGGGGTAACACACTTTCCAATAAGGGTGCAAGCATTAAGAAAAACAATAGTTAACATGAATGAATGAATGATGAACAAAGACAAACAAACAGGCAATATTGATAACCATTAAATGATTTATTGTACGAATGCATTAACTAACCCGGTGTTATGTCATTGGTTCATGTTTTAGTGTATAGCAGTGGCCAACTGCCAAATTCATACCAAATTAATAAAAAACATAAAATTGAACATAGAATTGCCCATATGTAAAGTAATTTTAGTGCCTGGTGCGCATCCTCTTGTGGGTTGTGTATGAGGATTCATCTTTGCTCCTCTTAAAGCATGTGGAGGTCTGACGTTTATCGGTACCTTCCATTTTCCTTTTGCGAGACTGGGACATATTGGAGCCAAGGTCCTCCTGGTTCTCCCTGGATCTTTCCATGTGGAAGTCCTCATGGTCCTCATGATTCTCTCTAGATGTTTCCTTGTACCTGTGGTAGGAGAGGAGACCCTCCTTGTTCTTTATGGATCTCTGTGTGTGCCTGTGGTAGGAGTGGAGGCCCTCCCAGTTCTCCCTGCATGTCTCCTTGTACCTGTGGTAGGAGAGGAGACCCTCCTTGTTCTTTATGGATCTCTGTGTGTAACTTTGGTAGGAGTGGAGGCCCTCCAAGTTCTCCCTGGATGTCTCCTTGTAACTGTGGTAGGAGAGGAGACCCTCCTTGTTCTTTATGGATCTCTGTGTGTGCCTCTGGTAGGAGTGGAGGCCCTCCCAGTTCTCCCTGGATGTCTCCTTGTACCTGTGGTTGGAGAGGAGATCCTCATGGTTCTCCCTAGATCTCGGTATGTGCCTGTGAGAGGAGTAGAGGTCCTCCTGGTTCTCCCTGGATCTCTCTGTGTGTTTGTTATAGGAGCTGCAGCTCTTGTTGCTATTGTTCTCAACAGTGAAGCTGGAAGGCCTCATATCCTCTGTTTTTCCATTCCTCTCACTGGGCATGGAGTAGCAGCTGAAGGGGTGAATTACCTTCTCTTGTCTCCAGCTTCGGCTACTTCTCTTCCTGGGGTGGGGGGGGTGCACACTGTCCTTCTGAAGGGCCTCACTGTTAGCCTCCCACACATCTAGTACCAGGTAAGACTGGATATCCTTTAGCTCCAGGCAGTCTTTGACAGGCTGGTCTCTTGGTCCAGAAAGCGAAGGAGGTGCTGTTGGCCTTATCGGTTTCACCACAACTGAAGACACGGTTGGCCTTTTCTCCTTTTTCACAATGTGGACTACTGAGCGCAGTGATCTTGGGTGTAGCTTAATATTATCTGAGGTGTAGAAGGACAAGCTTTTATAAGTCAAAGCAAAATCAAAATCCAGTGTAAAATGAACTGATTAAATATGTCAACATTATCCTTATGGACAAATAATACTTTTTAAAGAGACATTTTAAAAGCCTTACCTATCTTGTCCAACTGTTTGCAAACGCCAGCCTGCCCTTGGGAGGGATTTTGAAGAAACATTATGATAAATACTCGTGTGTAGCATACCAAGTGCAGTTTGTTTAATACTGAATCATTGTCTTTGGTATAAATTCAGTCGTGTTCTGTATGGGTCCTTGTGACATCAGAATTCTAGAACATCACTGACTCATTTTGAATGATTGCATCAAAAATGCATAATTTGTACCGATTAAACACTGATAACCTGGCACATTCGTTTGACTTACAGTTTGCGACATTAACTAGCTACTTTTATTGATGACTTACAAATGCTTTAACTAACAGTTTTTCATGCTGACACAGGACATAAACTCATGTGTTTTTTGCTGGAACACACAGTTTGCACTGTCATTTGTTAATGTTGATACAGGACATGCATTCATGTTGTTTACATGAACAATTGGCTAAGTAATATAAACTATTCATAAGAATAGTTAATATGATAACAGTGGGGTAACCATTATTAATAAGCTTAGCCAGATAATGACAATTTAACATAATTTATTTATATCAGAAAGAGCTTTATTGACAAGTACGTTTCACAACAAACAAGGAATTTGTTCTGAATACAAAATAAATTAAAACAGTAGACTATGAGCAATATGTTAATAAATTATTGAAAATATGTAAAAGTGCATGATTTATCCAATTGAGGGTTGTGTGTATGTTGGGTGGGGTTATAGATTTGTCCAGTTGAGGGTTGTTTGTATGTGGGGAGGGGTTATAGATTTGTCCAGTGGAGAGTTGTTTGTATGTGGGGAGGGGTTATAGATTTGTCCAGTGGAGAGTTGTTTGTATGTGGGGAAGGGTTAAGGATTTGTCCAGTTGAGGGTTGTTTGTATGTGGGGAGGGGTTATGGATTTGTCCAGTTATGCGTTTTGTGTATGTGGGGAGGGGTTATAGATTTGTCCAGTTGGGGGTTGTTTGTATTTAGGGAGGGGTTATACATTTGTCCAGTTAAGCGTTTTGTGTATTTGTGGAGCGGGCTATAGTAAATATGGTTCCGGGGACATGTTTATGAGCCCTACTGCTGTAGGAAAGAAACTGTTCTTATGGCAAGAGATTTTGGTTCTGAGACACCTCAACCATTTCCAGGGTGACAGGGATCAGCCCCAATCATTGCCGCTCACTTCCACATCCTGGAGGGGTGTAGGTCTTGTAGAGATGGCAGATTGCAGCCAGTCACCCTCTTTGCAGAGCAGATGATGCAGTGTACCAGACAGCAAATGAGGAGATCAGGATGGACTCTATGTTGGCAATGTACAAGTGCACCATCTTAGTCTTTAGCAGATTGAACATCTTCAGACACCTCAGGAAGTGCATCCTCTGCTGTGATTTCTTTGTAAGCGGGATGATGTTCAACTCCTTCTTGAGGCCCTGGGTGATGGTGGTGCACAGGAAGTGAAAGGGCTCCACAGAGTTAACTGGGGAGCCACACAGAGCAATGAGAGGAGGACAGCTGGGTTTCTCCTGAAGACAGAAAATATTTTCCATAATTTCAATCCCATAATCAAAATTGTGATCAATGGAGACATCATCGTCAATGTAATCAACTGTAACAAATACTATCAGAAATAAATGAATGTCAATGTTTAGACAAAAGTTTTATCAAAAGTTCTGCATGTACTTAGTACTGAACATAATGTATTTCAATGTCTCTCTAGATGTTTTTTTGTACTCAGTCAATGTCCAACGCACTTGGACATTGGTAATTCTTGATGATCTTTTGTGTTTTTGGTACTAAGAGTGGTGAAATATTACCAGTGTGAATAGTACCACAGCGTCTAAAAAAAACTGTAATCACTTTTCACACTTCACAAATGCTGCAGAAATCTGTTTAAAGCAGTCTCTACTCACCTATTTGGCAATTTGTGACAATGTGTTGTAATATTTTCATGACATACAGTCAATATAAAAAGGAAAAATTTAATAAAAGTAATCATACAATAAACTCAGAAAGGATTCATATGGATAGAGGATGTAAAAAAAAACACGTGTTGATCTGTTGTATGTAATGAGGACCAACGTGATTCTGTGCTTAAAACCTTTATGTGGTTTCTTAATCCAATTACAGATAAGTTAGGACCTTCTAAGAAAATAACACCTACTATTACAAAAGCTGCATTTGTAAATGTGGAATTAAAAATGAATGGGAAACTACTTTAGTTGTTGGCAAATTGTATCTGATTATTTCCACATTTCGAATCTAAGCCTAGAAGAAAATGTTTTCTCCAGGACCTGTAGGGAAGCCAAAGTATTTCCACTATCCAAGAATAGGAAGGCACCTCTCAATCATCCTGCTTCTAAATACAATATTATTTCACAGATTACAAATTTACATCAGCATGCCCACAGACAAGGGCACTCGACAGGCTCGGCTCTGAATAGAGTGACTGATGATTGGTTGAAATACAGTGACAGGAAATAATTTAAAACTCTTAACTTTGCCCACCTTTTCTTGTGTTATAGAATTAATCCATTGTAGTGTTTGGTGGGCAGTGTCTCAAACCCGTGACCTACAGCTCCCCAGGCAGGCACACTACCCACTGCACCAAATAGGAATATCCCATTTGGAGGGGCGAGTAGCGGCCATTCCAAGGTTGCTACACTATTATTGATAAAATATATGTTTTTGATATCAATCTACAGAGTATCCCATATTTGCAATGAAAAGACAAGAAATTAGACATTTGTAACAATTTATTGAGAAAATAAATTTCATGTACGTTACTGAACCATTCAAACCCTTTATTCAGTATTTTCTAGCAGCGATAACAGTTTTGGGGCATTTCGGCTTTGTCTGTACTGGCACACCTGGATTTGTGTTGTTTCTCTGATCCTTACTTGCAGATCCCTCTATCAAGCTCTCAGATTGAATGGGGAGTATCAGGGAACTGCAATCTTCAGGTCTCCCCACAGATGTTCAATCAGGGTCAAGTCCAGGCTTTGGCTGGGCAACGCAAGGACATTCACAGACTTGTCCCTAAGCTACTCCAGCATTGTCTTGGCTGTGTGCTCGGGGTAATTGCCTCGCTGACAGATTCCATTTCACCCCAGTCTGAGGTACTCCATGCTTTGGATCAGGTTTTCTTCAAGGACCTGAGTGTATTTTGCACTGTTCATCTTGCCTTCAAGCTTGACCAGGCACCCAGACCCGGCTGCTGAGAAGCATCCCCATAGCCTAGTGTTTCCACCACCATGCTTCACCATAAAGGTGACATGGGCCAGGTGATGAGCTTAACCATGTTTTCCCCAGACGGAGCCCTCGGCACCAGGGCCGCCAACAGGAATCCCAGGGCCAGGGATTAAAAGTTTAGGACCCAAACCACAGGCCAAGAAAATATATAAATAGCAATGATGTTACTGTTCATAAAACAGGTCCTAAAGGTTTATTGTTTAATGTTTTTGCCTACGTAGTACTAAATACCAAGATTGATTGACTAATAATTAATTATATTTAAGACAACCAAATGAGCCCTCCCCGAGGAGGGTTACATTTTTGTATTATCACACCAGAGAATCTTGTTTCTCATGTTCTTTGTCCTTCATGGACATATTCCACAATAAGCAATTTTTCTGTCCCATTCTGTAGTTAGCTTTATTAGTTTCTCCAAATAAATTAAAAGAACTGTGCAACCTGAGCAAGCGGGAACTTAATAACAATCACAAAACTTAGTTTGGTAGCATTGTTTACCTCAAAATTACTGTCAGTGTTGTTTTCCCTATGAACATTTTATTTTTTAAATGTTCTACTGATATTTTAGTTATTTTAGTTAGTTTTGTCCAGAAATTGTTTCAATCCTCGTCTATTTCCTGACCCAAAGGAAATATAGCATTTACTATCTTGCATTCTAAGGTAGATAAAATAACGCTCCTATCTCTGGGAGTGTAGTAGGCCTGCTGAGTGACTGAGCCATCCACTGTTGCCTGCATATGTTTTTTTCTCTTGCATATTTTTCTTTCTGTTTTGGAGAGAGGGAACGATCTGATTCCCCCCTAATCAAACTGACCTAGATGATATTCATGAAAAAAAATGTAGGTAATTTTTTTTGCATTCAATAACATTCATTAGCATATGTTTGACAAATAATCTATGATAATTACAGCAGAAAAGTCAATTATCATCTCTGAAGTTCTTGTTAAGTTAAACAGTAAAGGAAACAGAACGAGAGACTTCTGGCTACACAAACCTGAACTATGGCTACACAAACCTTCTGCACTTGACTTGGTTTGTTGGGGGTGTACTGGGCCTCCTGAATGACTGGTGGAACCGCCTGTCAATTTTTTTTCTTTGTCTGTTGATGTTTTGTATTATGTCATGTTTTATGTTTTGTGTGGACCCCAGGAAGCGTAGCTGCTGCTTTTGGCTGTAGCTAATGGAGATCCTAATAAAACCGTAATCCGTTTAGGTATTGTACCTGTTATGATATAAATAACTCTAACAGCCTTTAAGTAAAACAAATCATGGGGAAGGTTTGAGTCTCGGCTCAGGAATTATTTTTCAACTCAGAAGGGTAATACGTTTGCAGGAGGAAAGATATATTATACCCTCACACCAACTTGTTGGTCTCTCCTTTCATAGAAGGATCTGGGACGTGAGCCAGAAATAGTAAAAATAAAGAAATGAGAAGAATTTTATCCCTGTCAAAAACATGCCAAAACCAGCATGAGATTAAAGGCAGCTTCCGAAAAAGAACATTTCAGGACCAAGACAATTAACCTATTTATTCCACAAGACATTTTCCCCATTCATTAATGACGCTTTCTTAAGTTGTTAATGAAAATGCATTTCATGCTAAAGATTTGCCACTTCAGAAATGCTACTGCCTAAAATAATTTAAGGTAGAATGTAGGCTGGATTGCTCAGGGTAAAATGTTGGGTATAGGTCAGGGGTATTCAACAATTACCCGACAAAGAGCCTCCTAGTTATTTGTTCTATCTCATTATTTCTTTAGACCTGGTGTCCTTGGTTTAAAGAGGTGCTGGTTTAGAAGGTTGCAAAAAACTGGCTTCGAGTTACAGAAGTGAATACACCAGGTATGAATGAAAAGTTCACTGTTCTCACATTTAATATGTACAAGTAAAATAACATTAGAACATGAGCACAGCTTTAATCCAGAGTAAAACTTATTTCAGGCCGTTAAAACTTTACTGTAAATGTTTGATATCATCTTTCCTATTTGAATACTAATTAAGGACACAGAACAACGTATAACAGAAGATTCTAGTGATACCTAGAGATCATTTTCTTATTCAGAATTCTAAAGAAATCAGGTTTCTGATTTTATCCAGAATTCCAGATATTAGCTAAAAGGGGTATTTAAATCGATTGGCATAATCAGTGGTCCCATGACCTTAGGCCTAACAAGGTTTAGGCGAGCTGCTGTGCTACATTTGGCTGGTTACCTATCCACATAGCTGAAGCCAAACACCACACCCACATTTTCTCTATGCACACAGCGGAATTGTAGCTATTCAGAGTGAATCAGCAATGGACAACATAAGCCCATTCTTGAAACACTGCTCCCCTCTGCTGTCTGGTCTGATCAGTTGACTATGGTTTTCTTTTGGGTCTATTATTTTTTAAGGGACATTTTAAATATAGTGAAAATGCATATATTTTTTATATTCTTTTTGCCGTCATGAACACTTTCATCCGTATTGTATGTGTGAACAATAATGCCTCTGGTCAAGGTTGACTGCAACTTCATTTCAAAGTAGTAACCTTTTCTTCAGTTGATTAATTTCTGTGTATTCCTCAACTTCTCTGCTATTCTACTTTAAAGAAAATTCTCTCTCTACCATCCATAACTTATTTTAAAAGCATTTAAGGTGGGAATTTGGGGAATTTAGGAAAATAGAGGAAATTAAGGCCTATCTTCCACAGTCAATTACTAAGTCTCTACTGAGAACATGATTTTAAAGATAAGGTGGCCACTGACCAACACCAAAACATCTATTAAATTGAAGTCCAAATGATAATCTGCTAATTGTTCTAAATTAATTACAATTATAAAACTTTTTTTTTATTGCATTAAGTATTTACCACACTTGCTATGACACAGCTGAGTGAGCTATGGAACAACCAAATGTTTTTAGAAGTTAAGCAATTATTTGAATAGAATCCATGTACACGCAATTAAGGTGTTTCAAATGAGTTCAGGACAACTGCACTTGTTTCGGAGATGTCCCAGAGTTGTTTAATAATCCAGGTGCTTCACAAGTGTGGTCCTCATGGCAGAGTGTCAAAACATATACCCATTGTTGGAAAAAACTCTCATCAAATCTCAGCTGGTTTCCAGGTGGCATGTGGAAGACTCTCAAACCATTTGGAATAAGTCTGTATGGTCTGATAAGACAAATGTGAAGCTTTGTGGCCCCAACGCTAAGTGCTAAAATAGCCCATCATCCTGAGAACACCATCCTTATTGTCGAGCATGGTGGTATCAGCATTATTGTATGGTAATGCTTCTCTATGTCAGGGCCTGGGAAGTGTGTCAAGACATGGATGCCGCAAAGCACAGAGAAATCCTGGATGAAAATCTGAGGTGAGCAAGAGACCTGGGACTTGGGGAAGACTTGTCTTTCAACACGACAGTGGTCCCAAACATACAGCCAAAGCCACACTGTAGTGTCTTTTTTACAAAAAGATCTATGTCCTGGAGTTGCCAAGTCATACACCGGACCTCAATTGAGAATATGCGCAAAGAAATGAAAGGGCTGGTCATCAAAGGTCTCCATCCAACTTGAAGTAGCTTGAGCGATTTTGAAGAGTGTGCAGTAATCACTGCCCAAGGTGCCTCCACAAATATTGACTAAAATGTATATTAATGCAATACATTGTATGTGTTATAGTAGAAAAACTACACTTTAATATTATTAACTTTTTAATGTTGAACAGTGGCAACATTTCCTGATTAAACTCATTTGGATTTCATGTAACACAATAAGTGGAAATGTCCAAGGGGGTGAATACTTTTGAGAGCCACTCTAACCTTAACCACACTCCTGACATTTTGCTTATCCTTACCAAACATCATATCACAGCTATGCTTTTAGTTTTTTCATTCATTTTGATTAGAAGAAGCCCCGATCAGTTTATTTAATTTGCAAATAAAGATTCCGTGATTTGATTCCTTTTTATCCCGTCGAAGAGACCTGTACATTGATGGCTATGACACTTTATTATTGTATCTATGCGCGCACGTTATGCATAGCATACAGTTCACGCCAAAACCGTGCGTCCTGCTGAAAAACCCAGGTGAGACTGTCTTCTGTTTCCATGGCAATGGAAACGTTAAGAGATATACAGCACGACGCCAACGACTTGCTAATCAACCACCAGGTTTTTCCTATTTTGTATTGTCAAAATTACATTTTCTTTGACTAATTTATATATGTTCATACGTATATTCCCATCTATTTCTAAGTATTTTCTAAACCTTTTTTTTTAACTAAAAACATGTTCTTCTACATAGTTTTTTTATTAGTATCCCATGATGCATCGCCTTATTTTGTTGTAGCTCAGGGAGATGAAAGACAACGTTCACGGTCACAGCCCATCTCTGTTTTTCTAGTCAAGAGGAGCTTCTTGACCGTATCTACTACAATGCCTAACATGGCAGAACGGATTTAGCCACACTATCAATACCAGGCAGCAGTTGATATATTAGTGAATATTCGACGATATTGGCATATTTTTAAGGTAGGTATCACGGTAGGTTGTTACATATATATGGTTAAAAGTTTTCTCACGGTTTGGACAGTACCAGCAGTAGTACCTATCCTCGATTGCACCTGCCTCTGAATCTTGTTCTTCTGTCTGGATAACGCTATAGTAGCATGTTCACGTTAGCAAACTGAGCAGACCTTTAACAGGCAATTCCTTATAGTTTTGTCATGTGTTGTTGTGCCTGTTACAATGCAACACGACCATAGTGAACATAATATCTCGAAACTAACCTTCACCATCAACAATTACGTTAACTACTACAGTTCTAGGAGAACTACAGTACTGTTAGCTTTTGCAAGTAAGTCATTACGCGTTAGGTCATGCGAATGTAACCGTTTAAGGCTTACTAGAAAGGTCAACAGTTTGGAAGGCTGGATAGCATCTATCTAAGTCGCATGCCATGTATGACTGGATAAGTAATAATAGGTGACTTTATGGTTGGTTGGTTGGTTACACGACGATAATCTTAGCGTGAACCAAACGCTAGCAGCTAGGTAGCTAATGTGTTAGCAGGACAGCTATGCCAGTGACGTTAGCGTCTAACTATTTTATCTATTTTGATTGTGAATTAACGATGATGATTACAGTAAAAACAGCAAAAACATGTTAGGACAGCATTAACCTATATTTATGGGTCGAAAATAAATTCATCAAATAAAACAATGAACTCTGAAATTGTCAATGAAATTGTCTTGCTAGCTAGCTAGATTTATTGTTAATATAGAGATGTTGATTTGTTTGGGAAGTGTTTGTCAGAAGCGCGTGTGTAAGTCGAATCGGGCGCTGTCCGCAATGCAGGTGCTGAAATTTCTTAAACGCTAAATATTTTGGGCTAGAATCAGATCGGCCTGACGTGCTTTTGCACTTTGATGAATAGTAATACTTTTTTGAAAGTACTTAGTATTTTTTATCACCTCAAAGCTATTCAAGTTTAAAAAGATAAACTATATGCAGCATTATGACAGGTCAACCAATAAAGGCCAATTGTCTGAGTAGGGCATACTCCAAAGATGGAGAGGGAAATATCATGTTTTGACTTGACAAAGGTGGTCAGAGGATAATAATGTTCGATGAGGTTTTAGACATCAACAATGTTTCAGTTTGTCAGTAAATCTGCTTTCTCATGGCCCTATAATTATGTAACAGTGTAATAAAAAAACTGTGGATAGAAAAAACATGAGGAAAGGTACAAATACTCCCTACCTAGTTATTATGGTGAAAAGTTAAACTTTCAATTCTGCAGGTATTCAAGCAGATACATGCAGGATAAAGGTATCAATTGATTCTCATGCAGCACACAAAGTAAATTCTATCAAATGGAGGAAAAAGTAGTCATGAAATGAATACATGAACAACCACTCTACAAGGTTCAAAGCATACACTGTAAGTGTATGTTAGCAGCAGCATATTGTTTTAAGGCAGCATTTGGCTAGGTGACTTTCTTGCATGCGAGAAAGTCTATGACTTCTCTATCAAGTGTGTGAAACTTCTCCCTTCGTTTTATCACAGATGGTGTGTCCTGAGCTTTAATTTCTAGAGAAGGATGGTATCTAGTGTGTCTTGCTACTGCAGTTCATTGATTATTCATGTCTTCTGAGAGAGGAAAAGCTGGTTGATGTGTAAGGAACAGGGAGACAGAGGAGCAACATTAACTGTGGATAACTGAGTATACCAGATCACTCGAAAGGGAGAAAGAAGGAGGAGGGTTGTCTGTTGGTAATGTTGTTACATTGTGATGTCATTAGAACATCACTGTACTTCGGCATTAGGCACAGTAGGAGAGAAGCAGTCTGGGATGTGACAAGGCTTACTGGCATGGTGACCGATAACGTAGCATTTAGCGCACCTGACCAGAAACTGAAAGGTTGCTGCTTGTTCCAAACCTGAGCCAGCAAGGTGACAAGTTTTTCACCCTGTCCTTAAACATGACATCACCCTAATTGTGTTTAAAGAACAACGTTATTACTTAATGTATTATGTGTTCTCTCTCTGCATCTTTTCTTCACTCTTTATGATACATCACTCTGTCTCTTTCACTCTGTCTCTGTCACTGGAATCACTTGGCTGTGTTTGAGGTCAACTGGTGTCCTTTAGCTTCTGTACATACGTTTTGATATGAAAGTCACCGAAGAGCACGTCTCATGAGCCATCAGACACACAATGTATTATTCATGTTACCAATTCAATGAGGTAGAAACCATGAGGTAGAAAAGAGGTAGAAACCATGATGTAGAAAAGAGGTAGAAACCATGAGCTGTTTTATTGAAGATGTCTAATGTATGCAGGGCTTTCTCTGCACTTGGGAGGGAAAATCAATGTTGTCTTTACTTCCATCCCAGCGGTGTTGTCTGGGTGAGGGTGGAGGAGACAATTGGGCTACGGCTTTGCTCTGACTAAGTGATGGTGTCTTACCTCACCTCTGGGCGCGGTCTCTGGCTGTGGACTGGATGCATAAACGCCAAGGAGGGAGGGAGGAACTGGCGGGGAGGGGCTCGGCTCGCTGCTGGAGACAGGCTGCATCATGCCGCACCCTGTGTCATGACGTTCACTGATGTTCCCATTTCTCGGCAGCTGTGAGGGCATTCTGGATTTACTGTCAGCGGCTTTATTCATGTTGTCCCCTGAAGTAGAGGAGTAGTCTCAGGTTCCACGTAGTTTTCTTTATTCATTGTAACCTACTTTTTTATGACCTGTTGATAATGACCTATTTAACCTGTCAATAGTGGGTTTCTGCACTGGGTTGAATTACACTCTTTTACCCAGTACAAAACATTGATGGAACACTTTTTGGTTCCAAATAGAAACAGAGTTCTATAATGAGGACAGTCAAATAACCCATTTAGGTACTAGATAGTACCCTTTTTCCAAGAATGTATTCTGTTTATCAGAGCCATACAATTTTGTGTTCTGAAATGGTTTTCAGATCATTTGAGGGCTTTTTAACTCAGGGTCTTCTCTCATTAATGCTTTGATGTTTATTTTTTTAGCAACATGCTGGTGAAAAGCCAAATGAACTGACATGCTGATTGTTTCCCCTGAGGTTTATGTATGGTATGTAGACAGCTCGCTTGCAGATGATATAGTCAATAGCCTTTTGTAAGCCAATTAGCTTAAGCAACAAATGTATTGAGACTATGTGCCCCCTCTCGCCTTGCAGAAAGCATAGGTTAAATATAAGAATTGACTGAATAGTATTGTAAAAACAGTGTAATGTAATGATCTGTTTTCATCATACGACAGTGTTGGATGGATATGATGACATAGGGACTAGTGACAGTGCAATGTATTGTTTAAAGAGAATTATCTGGGTTGGAGTTATTGGCAGGCAGAGTGAAGCTGTAGCACACCCCATTTGTATACATGTATAGGTTGAGCGTTAAGGCTAAACCCAAAGGTTTTTCATGTTCATCATGGTTTTGATGTTGTCTGTCTGTCACCTGTGCTTGCAGGTCTCCAGGACTGTTGAGCGTGTCTTTTGCCTTGTCTACCATGGCGTCCTCCAATGATACCTTGGAGAATAAGCTGCACAGCGCCCAGAAGAACCTGCTTTTCCTCCAGCAGGACCATGCCAACACACTGAGGGGTCTACATGCAGAGATCCGCAGACTACAACAGCACTGCACAGGTACACCTGCTGATCCTTGAAGTGAACATCAACCGTGGCCAATAGACCTTAATACACATGTTATACTGGTACAGAATATGTCTTGCATGTCAAATACTTATTCAGTGTCTACACATTAGCGCGGTCATATTAGATCACAGTACAGCAGTACAGAAAAGGTATCCAGGATTAAACATGAACAAACTATACTATATGAAACCTAAGTCACAAACCACTCCAGAGAGGCTAGCCAAGCCCAGTCCATTAAACCCACTGATCGGCACTTAAACCCTGATAGTCATTTCCCTGCTCCTTTTACGCCGACCTGTTTTTTACTAGTCCTGACCCATCTTACCTCTCTCTGCGAGATGCTTGCTGCTGCTCTAGCTTTCTGAATAGCACCGCTCCTTTTAGAGCTGAAGATGTCACTTCGTGGCCTGACAGTGACATTAGATCCTCTTCTCTTTTCACAGACTTGGCATATGAGCTGACAGTGAGATGTTCAGATCCAACAGGTAAGATGTTTTACAGGCCACCCATCTTTCATGTGACCCCAAGTACACACACACACACACACACACACAAACACACACACACACACACACAAAACCACACACACACCATTATCTGTTTCACACCTTATCTTCCATGGTTAGCCCATTAGCCAGCCTTTTCCAGGATTTAGTTATATAGTAATAGCTAAGTTGTTGACAGATTACTATGGTTCTTTACAAGTGTAATGTAGTCATTGGTAAGTAGGATTGGCAGCAGGATCAGTTTATTTGTCAAGATTTGTCTTAAAGAAATTCTGTGGGAATCTATTCTCTCTGTTTTGACAGTGTTGTGCTGTCATTACGTAAGTAATGTAGGTCCTGGCAGTGCAGTGGACTGGGGGACAGACATTTGACTGGATCAATGAGGTTCTACCACTTGTAATTGCCCTCTTTCACACTGATTTCACTTTCACCGGAAAGCTTGTATATTTTGTTGTACTGTTGTACAGCTTGAATTGTTGTGTGAACTAAGATGACATTAACACTCTATGCTAGTTTAGGCTTGCATTTAGCCTGTCTGAAAAACTGTGGGCAGTGCCCATTTTCTGTAGAGCCTAGGCCATAAAACCTGCAAGGCTATAAATAAGACATTCTGCAGCAGAACAGAGGCGTCTGTATGTCTTTGCTCTGGGAATGGGAGGGAGTGGAAGCCTGGAGCTGTATCCTGGTAACACTCCTCCAACCAGGAAGCCTGGGGCTGTTCCTGGTAACATTCCTCCAACCAGAAATCCTGGAGCTGTATCCTGGTAACACTCCTCCAACCAGGCAGCCTGGAGCTGTATGGACCCTTACTGTCCAGGTTCTCCTTTTAATTCCCTACTCCATGTTTCCATGGACATGGCACTGAATCAATCAGAAGGGTGAATAATAAGTTTAGGAGTACTGGCCATGCAGACGAACCACACTCTGTGTTCTGAACCTATACACAAGGAGAGAGACTCAATTGAAGAGTCAGTAATGAATCACAAGAAACCAGCGCAATTGCAGAAACAGTATAGAAATTGTTTGTGATTCAATGTCGGAACAGCAAGTAAAAGTACTGTATAAACAGGGTTTCTGTTTCTGTACTGTTAGTCAGTAATTGGAATTGTAGTATTGTAACTCAAGGATAATATAATTGGGGGAAAAACTGATGCTGAACCTTGAACAGATATAATCAGGATGGTCTTTGGGCTGATGTAGCTTGAGTTTTGATTTGTGAATTACTGAATGGGAGGTCAGTTGACCTACAGAAAAATGTTGGTAGTTTCAGGTCATCAATGTTCTCTCTGGCCTGTACAGGGCTGACCTCACGGTCCAGTGCTGAACAGGCTTTAGGCAGGGACAGGATCAGGTTAGTGTGTGACAACATGCAGATTGCAGTGCAGGAAATTAGATTGTGTCACAGCAGCACTAATACACAGTCTGCAGCCTACTTAGTGAGGCGGGCAGGGCTCGGCGGCTCCAGCTGGGGTCCAAAACAAAGCCCCCCCCATGGCTGGTGGAGAAGCAGCCACCACCCCCCATCCTAATACAACAGGAGAATGACAGCTCGGGAAAACAGGCATAGACAGCATTAAGCTGACAGGGTTTAGTCTAGTATAGGATGGAGATGGTTGTTGGGCAGAACTTGCTGTATTGAGGATTCCCACTGTATGACCGGGTCTGTATCTGTCTGATAGAGAGAGCTAATAGCCAGGCTATATCTGTGCTGTAGCTGCTTGTGAATGTGTGTCAGATCAATGCTAATGGGATGGGGGGTGCTGTGGGGGCAGTGTTTAGCTGGCTAGGGAGGAGGAGGAGGAATGATGAAGGTCACTGAATAGCTTTGCCCATTGCTATCGACCACTGTGGAAATCCGAGATAGGAGCTCTGTCTTTGTCTCGCTCCGTCTGTCTGTTGACCATCCGCTTCCTCTACTCACTCATATTAGCTGAGAGTCAAGTGGAGGAGTGTATAGGAGGGTTGGATGGACAGTATATGTAGTCTATATTTAATGCAGTGTTGTTTGTGTTTTTGTGTGCAGAAGACAGCGAGGCGCGCTGCAGGGAGCTGCACAGTAAGTGTGAGGAACTGGAAGCACAGCTTAAGGTGAAAGAGGAGGAGAATATCGAGCTGCTGAGGGACTTGGAGCAGAAGAACGCCATGATTTCTGTCCTGGAGAACACCATCAAAGAACGGGAGAAGAAGTACCTGGAGGAGCTGAAGATGAAGAGCCACAAGCTGGCTGTCCTGTCTGGGGAGCTGGAGCAGAGGGCCAGCACCATCGCCTACCTCACCGCTCAGCTCCACGCCACCAAGAAGAAGCTCCTGGCGGGCAGCTCGTCAGAGGTCAGCCCCAACGTCAGCCCTGTGAGCTCCTACAAGCCCGCCCCTCCACCAGCCAAGGACTGGCAGCCTGGCCCCGAGACGCCTCGGCGGCGCATGAAGAAGAGCCTGTCTCAGCCCCTGCACTCAGAGCTAACTGAACTGTACCGGCTGGGTTCTGATGGGAGGCGAGTGGTCCTGCGGGAGGCCGTGGACGCTATGCCCGACCCCACCCCTTTCCTGCAGGCCGCTCGAGACACGCCCGACCTCCAGATGGTACGGCCTGCCGTCATCCCCCCCATCGCCTGCGACCGCTCGTCCAGCCCTCGCCATAGCCCGGCGCGGGACCGCCAGCACCGGGCGCACGTGGGCGTGGCCCACCGCATCCACCATGGCAGCCCTGCGTTGGCGCCACCTCAGCCAGAGCTGGAAGTGCTGGCTGTGGACCAGGTCAATGGGGACAAGGTGGTGAGGAAGCGCTCAGGGGCGGACAGAACAGTTTAACACACACACACACACACACACACACACATACATTACCTACTGTATAATCAGCTGCTGTTTACGCGACACTGTATCAGGCAATGAAAGTAAAATGGAAAACAGACAAAAAAAGAAAAATGTAACATCGTTCATGGTCCATCCATTCACAAAACTGTAAGAACCTACTGTAAGCATGCCAAATGTTTCCAACCCATGTGACTTATACCTGCTTATGCATTCATACACTTCCCTGCATCTCCTTTCGCCTCCTTAAACCTTATACATCCTCACACCTTCCTACATCTCCCTACCCCTCCTCATAGCTCCTTTTTGCTTCATCTGTCTCGATCTTTCATTGTGCTTATGAACATCTCTGGCAAACATCTGCATTTCTGCCTGCTTATCTGGCGAATCCGTGCACATATTGTCATAGTTAATACTGCAGTTAAGTTATTCATGCTTCATCAGCAATACATATCAACAAACAACAGTATGAATCAGTCGCTACGTCCATGTTTTAGGAGTTAACTTATTAAACCAATACTGATGGAGTTGTTTTCATACTGTGACATTACCACAGGATAACAATACAAAAGGATAGAATCTCACAAAATAGTCCATCATTTGTTTAAAGAAGAATTCTACAATATTTGATAGTAGAAGGGTCCCTCATCATGAAAATTCATGGACATAAAGGGGATTTGCAGGTATGTCGTGTATTTGCCAAATCACCATAAGTTGCATCAACCAAATATATTTTTAATGCTTTTTTTTACAACTTATTTTTAGCAGTGGCTAAACATTTGTCATGGTTTTACTGGCTGCGTATAGAGAACTAAACCATTAATTGGCCCATAAACTAATTTCAGAGTGAGGAACCACCTGACATCAAGTTGTAGTTAGCAAAGTGGATGAGTCAAATGGAGTGAATGTTTTGTTTGTGTACGTGGACGTAAGCTAATGACAGATGTAGTAATGGTGTCATAATCCACATAAAACCTGGAGACGTAATGTGATACCATTCGTTTATCGCATAATGCATTTTAGAATCACTTGGACTAAGGTGTTTAGGCTTACCACGGCTGATAGATTTAAGGCTGACGCCCGGTAAATCTCGTCAGGACAAGGTGACGTTTGAGCTGCTTTTCCTAATGCAGACGCTTTTCTTGTTTTGCCACAGGGTTTTATTGGGATTACGACTCGTACAATTTCAGTCAATAGTGAAGTTGATTACTTTGGCATTACTAAAAGATTGTAGACTCACATCTTTGCAGGACTTTTTTCCTTTATAATATCTGTAAATATATAATAGATTTTCTAATTTATTTTAATTGTTGTTTTACTAAAAGACACCTCAAGTATTGAAACTAATGGAATTATGATAACGTATTGTCATGCTTCTCACTTCACACTGGTTCCTGATGACTATGTGCAGTATATGCAGTACAATAAAGCAGACCGTTTTGTTACTTATTCCTACTGTGTTTTGGGAAGAATTAAGCCTGTCATAGGCTTTTACCACTTCAAAGAAGTCTTGGAGGCGAGCCTAGGAAGAACCTGGTGAGGAAACTTCTTTCAGGTTTCCAGTGGACATATTAAAAACAGGTGATAATTTGTGTTTTCAACAGTTTCTATACTGGGTGGGGGTCAAAGAAGACCAACATTGTCACTGTCATAACAAGTTATTATAGATTCTAAAGAAGGTTTTTGACAAAGCATGTTCGTTTGGTCAATGGCAAAACGGCATGTATTACTGCTAATATTGTGTGGCATTGCTTCTTGCTGTGTCTAAATGAAAACTCAGATTGTTTCCATAGCTATATGTGTATGTTATAAAACTATGCTTATGTTAAAAACTGATGAGATAAGTGTGTTGTTTCAGTGTCTTACCATGGCATGGTCTTCATTAATTAGAGATATTAATTGTTAATATTTCCTTTTCATAGGAGTTTCGGAGGAACAATCATATTTAAAATGTTTAATTATGCAGTGCCGTCGGAAAGTATTCAGTATTCAGAAAGTATTCAAGTATTCAGACCCCTTCACTTTCTTTGCCATCAATCCACTCACATTACACCAAAACCCACAGTATTGAAACCTTTTGATATGACACTTCGAAAAAAAACTTGATTATCGTCCAATGAGGCAGACAAATGGGACTTGATTCAACAAGGGCTCGGGTGTAGTTTCATCTTTCAGCATGAGAACAATCTAAAGCACACAGACAAGAAAATGATGTGTGGTCCAGCCAAAGACCAATTTAAACCCCGTTTAACATGTGCAGGGAGACCTGAAGATAATAGTTTACTGGATTTGCAAAGAATGGGACAAAATGATAAAAGTATGCAAAGCTGGTGGAGGCATACCCAAGAAAAGTCAGAGCTGTCAAAGGCATCTTCAAAATATTGAATAAAGGGTCTTAATAGTTCTATTAATATTTCCATTAAAAATTTGCCACATGTTTTTGTTGGTAAAAACATGTTTTCGCTTTGTCAATATTGGGCAATGTGTGTAGCTGGATGGCAGGGGTCTCAATATTCCCATAATGTAGACACTTGTGCTCATGAATTTGCATACCCTGGCATAAATTGTGACATTTTGGCATTGATTTTGAAAATATGACTGATCATGCAAAAGTATTTTCTTTTATTTAAGGATAGTGATCATATGAATCCATTCATTATCACAGTTGTTTGGCAATATTTTAAATCATAATAACAGAAATCACCCAAAATGGCCCTGATCAAAAGGTTACATGTCCCTGATTGTTTAGCCTTGTTACAGACACACGAGGTGAAACGAAACAGATGAAAATTACAATTAAAGGAGAATTTCCCACATCTGTGGCCTTTGACATTGCAATTGGTGTCAGTGTATAGTCAACGAGTTTGTTAGCTCTCATGTGGATGCAATTAGCAGGCTAGATAGTGAGCCATGAAGATCAGAAAATAAAAAGACCTGCAAAACGAGGTTATGGAACTTTATAGAGATTAGAATTGATATTAAAAGCTATCCAAAGCCCTGCAAACGCCAGTCAGTACTGTTTAATCCCTTACTAGGAAGTGGAAAATTCAGGGATCTCTTGATACCAAGCCAAGGTCAGGTAGACCAAGAAAGACTTCAGAGAAAACTGCCAGAAGAACTGTTCGGGATACAAAGATAAACTCACAGGCAACCTCAGGAGAAATAGAGGCTGCTCAGGAAAAAGATGAGGTTGTTTCAAGAACAAAACGACAATATTTGAACAAAAATGAGCTGTATAGTCGAGTTGCCAGAAAGAAGCCTTTACAACACCAATGCTACAAAAAAAGCCTGGTTACCGACCCAGAGACATTTTGCCGAGTCTCAAGGTCATGCCCACACCCTGAGATAAAGAAAAATCACCTCCCTCCAACAGCTGTCACAATGGGGGGAATAAGCAATATACACAAAACTTTTTTTCAACCAGGATGTAAACATCTTTATTTCTGCTTTAAAGTTGGACATTTTGCCAGAGATCGCTCCATTTTGCAGCCAGCTTCAAGAGGCCATTTGATGAATAGCAGATTTTGGTTCTTTCAGGTAAGCTTAATTTTTCAGCCTTGGAGTTTGCCCCTTGGTTAGGCCCTGTTGGTTGGCTTCTGCTTCCTTTACCTGAAGGGTCAGTTAGGCACAGTTTTACATTCAATTGCATTCACGGCACTTTACAAGTACAATTAAAGCAAAACGGTCAGAGTTAGAAGTACCTGTACGTGTAGAAGAGCAGGTATGAAGTATGGGCTCTGGAAGACAGCATAGATGCTTCACAGGACACAGACACATAGCTGTCATTACAGCAGAGCCATTGTCCACTGGCTCCCAAGACGTCACTAACGTAGTGGCCTGTGGGACAAGGGACACAGACAGAAGGTCAAGG
>JACXGJ010001409.1:0-84922 GCA_016801105.1 Esox niger | reverse complement strand
ACACATCAAACACATGGACTAGCCCAGGAACACATCAAACACATGGACTAGCCCCGGAACACATCAAACACATGGACTAACCCAGGAACACATCAAACACATGGACTAACCCAGGAACACATCAAACACATGGACTAACCCCGGAACACATCAAACACATGGACTAGCCCAGGAACACATCAAACACATGGACTAGCCCAGGAACACATCAAACACATGGACTAGCCCCGGAACACATCAAACACATGGACTAGCCCCGGAACACATCAAACACATGGACTAACCCCGGAACACATCAAACACATGGAATGGTTAAAGGTCCTCAGGGAGATTTGAGACTGGCATAGGATACTATTGTGTTGAAGTTACCTTCTCTCATTGTCGTCCAGGTGAGCAAACAGCACATTTTTCTCAATAGCTTTAGCCAGGGCGGCCATGGTCTTGTAGTCTTTAGGAATGACCTGGATAAAAAACAACAAACCACCCACACAATCAAAACCAAACCTTCTTAGGCCATTAGCTTATGTAGATAAGACACAATGGTCACGTCCCGAGAAAAAAAATCTCCCCTTTTTCCTCAAGTGTGCACTTGCATACTACTCTCTACATTGGGATTGGAGTACTAACAGTTGAGTTGGGGGGTTTTCAATATATTTCTTATAGACGCCATTTGCCATTGAACTCTGTGAAGGGGGAGGGACCAAGTGCACACTTAGGGAGGAAGGTGATGTCGTCCGGACGTTTCCCAGAGGTCGTGGAGTAGAAAAAGGCTGAAGGGTCAGGTGCACCTGTAGCGACGTGTGATTGGCTGAGGGCTGACCCCCCCTGACCTTTCTGACGTAAGAGGCAGCGTCCTCCTCGGTGTAGACCTCGGCACTGATGGCTCCGCGCCGCCGCCAACCCTTCACCACTGGGATCATGGGAGGGGACACCTCGTCCTCACGGGAGTCAGAGCGAGAGCTGGACTTTTGCTGTTGCAGGATCTGCTTGGCCTCCTCCTGGCAGGAGCAGAGGAAGAAATGAAGATACAGAGCAGAACAGGCTAACAGCTATATTAACGACGCTGTTGTGGTAAAGTGGTTGGTAGCCCTGAAAGGTAGATAGAATCCAGCTAAATAATGATATACTGGATTCATGTTGAATATACTGGATTCATGTTGTCTATGAAAAATACACTGTCACAGTCTCCAATATCTGCTCTAATAATTACCATCGTTAAGTTCAAACTGGTGGTTTCTAGGACGCTCACACACAGTAGGATGCATCAAGGTTTTCATCTTGGCTCTGCGCAACTTTACATTTTCAGAATGGAGAATGTTTCCATTGCGTGATTAAATGCGCCATGTTTTTCAAAATAAGTGATAATCCGTAACAAATATTATTACCTTAATTTACCACAAAGGCAGACAGAGTTGCACATCTATGTCTGGTTTCCCAGTCACGGATAAGTCTAGTCTATGATAAACAAAATCTAGTTCAATAGAAAAAAACTCAGTTGAGCTTGTTTCTTTAGTGCTAGACTAGGCTTGATCTGTCTTTGAAACCGGCCCCTAGGGTGTAATAAAGCCGTTGTTTTCCACAACACTTGTACAGGCGCATGTTTTTGCATATGAAGAACACAAAAGATTTTCTATTCAACTTGAGTGGACAAAAGGGTGGGGTAGTATAATTACACTGACGGGGTTAATCCTCCCAAAACCACATATACATAGATAATACAAATATACCACAAAATAGGTGAAATTTTTCTGCATTTCAATACAATTAAACCTCATCAATAACTAAGGTAGTAGAACTATATTAAATCTTCAAAAAGGAAAATAAAATGATTGAATTAAGAGTTAACTACGTAGGCCTGTGCTATTAAAACAAAATGTCAACAGGCAGGCTACTACTTAATTGTCTGAGTACTCTGTCATTTGAAGGGCAGAGAAGGCATAATAGCCTAGCTCTCTTGTTGATGGCCAACTAACTAGCATCTCGATTTGGTGCGGTCAAGACAGATATTCTGTTGTCTAGAAGTTGGAATGAGGAGGCAGTCAAGACAGATACTCCAGTCAATCAGATAGAACGAAGAGGAATCAGGCTTGTTACGGTCACTCCCTCCCATCTATAGTCGAGACGACGTACCTCATAGCCACAACCGTTTTTGACTCATAACCGTGGTGGCAGCGGGGTGTTTGTATGCGTGTGCCGGAGACAGCAGCTTAGACCACTAGAGCAACCCAGGCCGCTGACAGAGATACTTTCATTCAATTTAGAAAAACCCTGTTCGGTTAACTTGCTTTATACAAAATATTATTTTACTGGTATTTTAATACCGTAGTCGGTTATCATTCCTAACAAGCTGATTCTACAGTGACCTCAGTCCCAATTTGTTTTTCGATTTTCATATTTAAAGACATTTCAGGCATTTATGCTTTTATTAATGGAGAGGAAATACAAATGTTTTGGGGTTGGTTTTTCACAGAAGTCTGGGAGAGAGCCCAGTAGCATAACCCCAGCATTTCATCACCGTGACAACCTGACATGAAGGTAAGAGTGTGTAGGCAACTTCCAGAAATAAAACATCAGCGTAGCGACAAGGACAGAAAGGAAGTTTGTGTCAGGAAAATAGTGGGTAATATTGAACACTGCTGGGACACTGTGCACTGGGACACACACCAAACACCCCGAAACCCATTCCTACCTTCTCCAGCCTCTCAAAGTACTCTCTGAGGTAGGCCATGGGCCTGTCAGGCCGGGAGGTGCACAGCTGGACGATGCAGTCCTTCAGCAGCTGCTGGATGTTGTGTTTCTGCACATAGAGCTCACATTCCCGCAGATTCCGCTCCTCCTCGCTGCTCACACTGCCCGACGCCATCGCGCACGCAACCTGGCAGCCTGCGAGACAAGATGGAGAAAAAAACGTGGGGTGAGAATGGACATGCCTGACATAATCAGTTGGAAGTGGGAGAAAACATGGCAGAGGAGATCACGTGAAGGTGAGCAGTGTAATGAATAGAGCAAAGGAGGGAGTGTGTGAGAAATGTAGCAAGAGTGTGAAAAGGGGAAAGAGATGGAGAAAAAGGAGGGTCAGAGCAAGGAAAGGCATTTAAGAGAAACAATTGCGAGAGAGAGATGGGCTTTGCACAAATCATCCAAACTTTGAACAGCATAGGAGCTCAATGGATAGATAAACCCGTTTTAACAAGGATTCAACTGACATGTTCATGCCTAATTGTAACCAAAAACATCATGCAACTAAAACCAGTTTGCCACACTCATCCCACAGCTACTTATGTATAACAAGAGGGAAGTGAGAATGCTACAAAACCATGACAGAAGCTGACGTGCATGTACCACAAAGGGAGTTTTATATTTTCAATATTGACGTTTTGAACATTGAGAATTTGGAACAACAATCGCAAAGCATTATGAAATGTAAACTTAAGAGCTGACTACAATGCCTATCAATAAAAGAATGGGGTGGATCGATTTGGGTCTGTCAATTATCACAAAGCAAGTTATATTGATCACACAGCTCCAAATCAAGGGCGAACTAAAACACACACTTTATAGGTAGCTAGTTAACTAGTAACATTGATATTTCATGTAAGCTGCTGATTGTTAACAAGTTACCTACTTACTTAATAACTCACATTATAAGACAATATAGACACTGTCAGATCAAATACCCAAGTAAAATGTTACATTAAAATGCGCATTCCGAGTGCAGACAACCATTCGGCTGTAGTTCACCGTGGGCCTAAAAGGGCTTTCATATATTTAGCAATGAATTATGTGGTTTTAAATAAGTCTAAATAACTACTGATGTCTGTTTGGAAAACATAGGAAATGTAGCTATACATTGAGAAAAGCTAAAACGGTGAGAATCCCAGCAGTGGTCTTTTCAGAACAGCCATCTTGGTAACCTAGCTAGCCAACTAGCTACTGTACTGTGTAGCTACCTAACGTTGGCTAGCCAACTTTAGTAATCATAACAAATAACAGAACGACGAGATACGGATCGAAATCTAGCAATATCCTCCACTTCATGCAGTTCAACCTCATGGTAATTTACAATAAAACAAGATAATAACTTTACCAAACCCAATGGAAATCCACTCTTAAATTCTCCCGAATGTGTTATTCCGACACTGACAGTTCTTCTTCCCTGTTTTTTTCCGCTTCAGTCCTTGGACGGCTGCCCTACCGGAAACTGGTTTGGACCAATTACAAGCCGAAATTCACGTCAATGTGAATTTGACTGTTTCGATGACAAGTACTTGGAAGCTTCATTCTTGACAGTTAACACTGTGTATTAACTAATGGTGTTGAATCAAGTTGTCCTTCAGGGGTCTTGTCTTGGTTTAAGAGTATTGTTTTGTGGCCTACGATGGTCCAACCTCCTCCATCCAGTACGCATATATTGCTGCAGCACAGGTTTCAATAAAACTCACTACGATTTCAGTTACTGAAATAACTCTTCTCTATAGTTCAACACTATGTTTAACAAAGCATGAACAAGCCTAATATACAATATGGTATCAATATTTTATAAGCCTAATATATGCTGAACCTTTGCAAGCATGTATGCATATACATGCATATATTGCTTTTGCAGAAGTATCCAAATCTCTGAACAATTCTATATAGTATACTGATAAGTTAACTAAGAAGTTGAAAATATAGAAATTACTTTCTTTCAAGTTCTTGATTCAAATCAGGAAAGTATGAAAAAATTGAATATGTATGTACTGCATGCAATTGCTTGACCTGTAAAAGATCCAGATAACTGATGATCAACAAGAAAAAGGTATACTACAAAGCAGAATCAGAAAGTTAGCCAGCCAACGTTGATGATCAACCAAACAACTACAGATTATTTCAAATCAATGAGATTCCATTTCAAGCACAGCTTATCTATACATGTTTCTTTAATTTTTACAAGTTAGTTGGTTGACTCTCAGGTGTTCTGATGTGTTTTCTCTTCCTTCCACCTCCCGTGGGTGTGGAGGGCTAACAATCTAAACATGTGCATGTTATCCTTCAGCTCCTCCTTTTGTCACTAGTTTCAGGTGCTTGCTCAAGAGGTGAATACACAGACACACCCTCTTTCTACCTCCTTTCCTCACTCTCTCTTCCTCCCTCCCCTCCCTCTCTCTCTCTAATTCCTCTGCTGGTGTCCTCTCCAGTCCACCCTAGCGCTGCTTCATTCGCGTCGACTGCCCAGAGTCCGCGAATACAACCCTGCCACAACCACACTCAGACGCTCACGCGCCGAGGTAACCTAATACAGTGACAGCTCCAAAGGTAAGTGCCACCACCTCCTCTATGTTAGTTTGGGTCTTTTACTTTTATTTTTGTTGCTGTGGAAGTGGAGATAGGAGGAAGAAGCCACTGCCTTGGGTTATATTGTCCTTGTCTTTGAGTTTTAATTGGGTTTCTTTTTGTTTCGTATGACATGGGCTTTCTTGTTGGCTTGTGTGTGATCTCTGAGGTCAGTTAGTGATAAGAAAGCACTCCGACTTCCTTGTTAGATAGTGGGCCTGGCAGCTACAGCTAAAAGTAATGTAACAGCAAATATCAAGGGCATCGAGATTGTAGGAGCATATAAGGAAGACAAAGGTAGTGTTTATATGCAATGGAGATCAATGGTCTACAAATTCAGTGAAACCAGTCTCCTGCTGCTCTGGGATCAATCATAATGTGTTTTACACTGAAAGCAGAAGGTAGATTCCAATCACAACACAAATGGTTTGGTGTGTGTCTGACATTTTGCATATCTGAACCCAAAGTCACAGCTGATCCAACTAACTCAACACAGCAAATCGTATGAATTTGAAAGGTGTGTTTCACTGTATGTGTCAACACTAACAAAGGTCTGGTTTTAGTTTTTAAGTCATTGCTCAAATAGGCAAACACTCAATGAGGCAAACTGGCCTGGTTATAGCAACAGACAACGCAAAATACTTCAAGCATACATCCGGTCTCTGAATTACACAACGGTCTTGGTTGCTCTGGGGCAAATGTACCCCTCCTAGATTAATAGCTTAGCCTACAATCTACCAACCTAATCTTTCTTTTCATCCTCTCTTCCTGGTTTCTCCACTTTAGACTTCCAGAGCAAGAAAACATTCCAATCCCAGAATCCTTTGTGAGTCTTGTTGAAACATGTCTCTGTACAGCTTTGGGTTGGAGCCTCTCTCCTGCCACGCCTGGAATAAGGAAAGGACCCGTAAGTAGACCTGCAGTGGTACAAACCAGTCTGCCTGCATTCACACACACACACACACACACACACACATACACACACACACACATACATAATTTTCGGATCTGAATGCTTCCATTAGCTGGCCTTGTGTCTGGCTCCTTATATATGTCCCAAACAGCACCCTACTTCCTATTTAGTGCACTATTTTAAACAGGAGCCAGTAGGGCCTCCTGTCAAAATTAATGCATTATCAAGGGAGAAGGTTGCTATGAGAGACACCGCCCATGTAATGCTCTCTGCAGATGCATTTAATATGCCCCCTTGTCTAACTGAAATCCATTAAAGGCCTTTCTGGATCTAGGGAATGTGATTACCAACTGAGGAAGTGTACTGAGATGGAAGTACATTCAAAATATGTCCCAAATAACAGCCTATTCCCTACTTTAGTGCACAACATTTGACCAGACCCTATAGGCCTCCTGTTTCAAGGTAGTGCCTTAGGGAATGGATGCCATATGGGTAAAAGACCGTGTGCATCAGACAATCCTTCTACCTCAGATTGGTATTGCCTTTGTGAACGAGACATAACAAAGATGATAATGTACACTGTAATTTACACAATAAACAAGATGTACAGTGACATGTCACTTGTTTACATGTACAATTCATGTCTCAGCCGTTACAGATCAGGCCATCAAATGGATCGCTCCTTCCAATGATGCAATACTATAGAATGCTGTCGGTTAATCAGCATTTATAATATATATAATAATAATAATAATTAGATGGGTGCCTATTTTTGCCTTGTTTCTCACATGTACAAAGTGTATTATATCTGGGTGGTTGGAACCAAAAATGCCGACAGGCTGGAAGCCATAGCAAATAAGAGTAATTGTTTTTCCAGTTCTTCTTTAGTTGTTAATATGTATATAGTAGCATTAATACATCTTAGGGGTTTATGTTATAATGCAATAATACTATGGCTAAAGGCTGTATTCAGGCATTCTGTGTTACATTGTACATACACCGATTAGCCATAAAATTATGACCACTCACAGGTGATGTAAATAACAGTGATAATAAATATAAATATATACACTGATTGGCCATAACATCATGACCATAGACAGGTAAAGTGAATAACACTGATAATCTATGTAAATATATACACCATCATCTCATCTTCATCCACTTATCCGTTGTCAGGTCACAGTGATAGGAAAACCACTGATAATCTATATAAATATATACACCGATTAGCCATAACATTATGACCATGGACAGGTAAAGTGAATAACACTGATAATCTCGTTATAATGGCACTTGTCTGTGGGTGGGATATATTAGGCAGCAAGTGAACCAGCGACAGGGTCATGGGTGGCCAAGGCTCACTGATGCATGTGGGGAGCAAATGTTGGCCCATGTGGTCTGATCCCACAGATGAGCTCAAATTGTTGAAAAAGTTAATGCTGGAACTGATAGAAAGTTGTCAGAACACACAGTGCATCGCAGTATGTTGCATATGGGGCTGTATAGCTGTAGAGCAGTCAGGGGGCCCATGCTAACCCATGTCCACTGCTGAAAACAACTACAATGGGCATGTGAGAATCAGAACTGGACCATGGAGCAATGGAAGAACGTGGCCTGGTCTGATTATTCACGTCTTCTATTACATCACGTGGATGGCAGGGTGCGTGTGCGCATTGCCTACCTGGAGAACAGTGGATTGTGATACCTTCACCCCTGCACTGTGAAGGTCGTTGGTGTTGTCACTTACAGATATCTTGGGGGGGGTCACTAGATTTCTGTCTACTACTGTTGTTTTCCTTGGCCGATCTGTTCGAACTCTGTTACTTAGTACACCAGTAGTTTCTTTTTCAGGACATTCCAAATTGTTGTGCTTGCGATGCCAAATGTTTGTCCAATGGCTCTGGTCGATTTTCCTTATTTTTTCTGCTTGACAATGGCTTGCTTTTCTCCCATAGACAGCGGTCTGGTCTCAATGTTGGTTTATCTTCCTTAACAAGAAATGCAGTTTTTATAGGTTTAAACCAAAGATGGAAACTTAGACTTAGTCATGCAGAGCTGTTTATTGTTTGAACAATCAACCTGAAAGGCAACACCTGGGCAACAAGAAACATCTGTCAGTAACATGTTCCAATAGTTTTGCTCACTTGAAAAATGGGTTGGTTCAAACAAAGAGTGGTCTGTCCTGAGTGGTTTAACACATCTAGATGTGAATACCAGGAAATGAAAGCTGACATTTGGAACTGTTGTCTCATACTCATGTTAGGATCTTAAACCCAAATGTCTTCAGTGAACAACAATAAAGGAATTTGCCTTACTATTCCAATAGTTTTGGAGGGGACTGTATATTGTTGATCACGTGACTGCACTGACATTGAGATGTGTCTTCTCTCACCAGAGATTGCTGTCAGCCCTAACGACAGTGTGGTGATCATCTATGAGAAGAAGGGAAACGAATGGGTCAAGATCCATGAGCTGACCGAGCACAGTGGACGAATCACAGGTACCCACCCACATTGAGGTCAGCCCAAACAGCACCCTGTTCAATAAAGTGAACTACTTTAGATCCAGGTGGACTGATGGTGTGTCAGTCTGGATGCTACCTCCGGTGCACATGTAGGTCTACGACGGCATCATGGGTTCAAATCCCACTGACACCACTTTCAGTAAAAACTCCCTCCCATGTCTTTTAACGCGCTCCAAAAAAAACATCAAATGCCAGAAGTATACACTGCTCCAAAAAATTCAGGGAACATGTAATTATCACAGTACAACACAAAGTCAATAAGCGACTGTGAATCGATGTCACCTGTTTTGTTGCAAATAAAAGTGGCAACAGCAAGACAAACACCAAAAATTGTTTTACAGGTGGTGGCTACAGGCAAATTCTCTCTACTAATCCATCCTGAATGATTCTTCTCTAGTTTTTCATTTGCTATTGCCCTTGTCACTACTGGTAGCATGAGCCGATACCTGCAGCTCATTCAGGTTGCACAGGTAGTGCAGCTCCTCCAGGATGGCACATGCATACGTGCCATCGCAAGAAGGCCTGCTGTGTCTCCCAGTACAGTCTCAAGAGCATGGAGGAGAAACCAGGAGATGGGCCGAAGAAGGAGAGCTGGACAAGGCAATAGAAGGGCATCAATCCAGCAGCAGGACCAATATCTGCTCCTTTGTGCGAACAGGTGGATCACTGCCAGAGCCCTACAAAATGACCTCCAGCACGCTGATGATGTCCTTGTTTATGTCCAAACTGTCAGAAACAGACTCCATGAGGGTGGCATGAGGGCCTGGCGTCCTCAAGTAGAAAATGTGCTCACAGCCCTAATTGTCAGGTCCACCACTGGCGCCACGTTCTCTTCACAGATCAGAGAAGGTTCACACTGAGCACATCTGACATTCATGAAAGACTGTGAAGACACCATGGTGAATGTTAAACTGCCTGCAACATCATCCAGCATGACCAGTTTGGCAGTGGGTCAGTGATGGTCTGGGGAGGCAAATACATGGAGGGTCTCACAGACATCCATGTGCTGCTGTTATGTACCGGGATGAAATCCTCAGACCCATTGTCAGACCTTGCACTGATGCAGTGGGCTCTGGGCAATGTGCAGGAGCAGGATATGCCCTGCCTCATGTGGCCAGAGTGTGTAGGCAGTTCCTGGATGATGAAGGCATTGATGCCATTGACAGACCCTCACGTTCCTCAGAGCTGAATCCAATTGAGAACCTCTGGGACGTTATGTTTTGGGGCATCTGACGCCACATAGAACCACAGACTGTCCAGGAGCTCAATGATGCCCTGATTCCAAGTTTAAGTGGAGATCCCCCAGGACACCGCCATCTCAATAGAAGCATGCCCAGATCGTGTTGAGAGTGCATACAGGCATGTGGGGGCCAAATGCACAACTGAGTCACATTATGAGTTGCCGTAATGAAATTCACGCAATTTGGACCAACCTGTGATTTCAATGGTTTACTTGGATTTCCTTTGTGAGTTTTAATCCAGCCCTTAATCGGGTGGGGTTATTTGGTTCCTATTGATCGTTGTTACATCATTTTGTTCTCAACAAATTACACAATGTACAATAAAGATTTAGAATAGAATATATTTCCTTCATCAAGACACCTTGTGTGATTTAAGTGTTTCCTTAATTTTTTGAGCAGTGCATATATTTTTTAAATATACATTGCTTGTGCCGTGACACAAATAATGAAAACCTTTAATTACATTGTAAATATATGGATCCATGGATTCTCACTGTGGCATGGTCCACTGAACACACACACACACACACACACACACCCACACACATACACACAAGAGTGTAAATGAAATTTGTTGATTTCATTACCCGATTGCAAACAGCTCCATGAACCCATCCTGTTCCTCCACCCCTTCCTCATCCTAAAAAACCCTACCTCATTCCTGTGTCCACAGGCATAGACTGGGCCCCTGAGTCCAACCGCATCGTGACGTGTGCGTCGGACCGTAACGCGTACGTATGGACCCTGAAGGACAAGGTGTGGAAGCCGACCCTGGTGCTCGTGAGGATAAATCGGGCGGCCACCTGTGTCAAATGGTCCCCCCTGGAGAACAAGTTTGCCCTGGGCAGCGGAGCTCGTCTCATCTCTGTCTGCTATTTCGAGAAGGAGAACGACTGGTGAGACATAATAATCATATTCAGACCATACTCATTTGTACAATACTCATACAGTACTCATATTCAGACACTACCCATATTGAACAGTGTTCATGCATACAGTACTTATGTTTATGCAGTACATATATTCAGACTGTACCTATAGTAAGAAATAACTAATCCACAGAACTCATTCAGATTCAACCAGCCCATCAGTCATAGACGTATTGCCAAAATCAATCAGTCAGTCAGATAGTTATGTCTAGTCAGTCAGTCAGATTGTTGTGGCCAGTGAAACAGGCAGCCAGATAGTTATGCTCAAATACGTAACGTAAATGCATTAGCAGATGCTCCAGTACAGACACTTTCATACTTTGTCTTAATGGCTGCCCACAGGCATCGAACCCACAACACTTGCATTATAAGAGCCACTGGTCAAATACAAAGGAAATTTAGCTGCGGCATTGCAGTGCATAGAACCCAGTGGTTCATCGGTTGGTGGTACAAAAGTCAGTTCAACTCTACTTCAGTGTGACACCAGCTGGGTGCATAGTGAATTGGAACAGGGCTCTCTTGCTAAAAGGATTTATCTCAATGAGACCACCTGTATAAATAAAGATTAAAAAAACAGAGAGAATTATGCAGCGTGATTTGGTATGTCTCACTTCCTTTTACATTCCTGTAACGTCACCTCTGACCTTTAAATGTTACCCTCTGACCCCCACAGGTGGCTCAGTAAGCACATCAAGAAGAGCATCCGTTCCACAGTGACCTGTCTGGACTGGCACCCTAACAACGTGCTGTTGGCCGCAGGCTCCTCCGACCTACACTGCAGGTCAGAAACAGGGCAAATCCCCGGTGCATGTTTTCATTCCAGCCAAGCAATAGTCATCTAAAAGCTCATTACCAGCATGCAAAATGGGCTGGGAAATCTGTTCCTCTTGTAGAGCTACTTGTTTTTTGATCATTTCAATTATTAAACAAATGTTCTCATCCTGAGCGACTTCCAGTAGTGAGTGCATAAATCGTCATTTTTGGTAAGAATCGACATGAGAATTTAACCCACAACCCTGGCATGCTCTAATAATTGACCTAAAAGGGACACTGAGTGATAATGTTTTTTTTCTTCTGTAGGAATGCTTGCTCATACGGCCTCCTACAGTGTACGTTTCTGATTAGTTATCCAACTCTTCCAGGATCTTCTCAGGCTACATCAAGGACATTGAAGAAAAGCCAGGCCCAACACCATGGGGCGCTAAGATGCCATTTGGGGAGCTGCTCCTGGAGACCAAGGACTGTGGAGGCTGGGTGCACAGCGTCTCCTTCTCCCCCAATGGAGATCAGCTGGCCTGGGTCGCTCACAACAGCAGCGTCAGCGTGGTCGACGCCACCAAGGGGAAAGAGTGAGTTCAACTGGGAAAGACTGTCCCACTTAGCTATTTAAATACATGTATTCAAACTGTAAGTCTCTCTGGACAAGAGTCTGACGAATTACTAAAATAGATATTTAATGTAAAACATGAATAGGCAGAATGTTGCAGATTATATAGATGGAAGGCAAACACTGGAGGTCTCATTATCAATACATCTCTGTAGATTGTCAATATGGCTAACACGCAGCTTGACCCCTGACCTTTTGTTGACCGATAGGGTGACTCAGCTGACGACGGATCGTCTCCCTCTAGTGAGCGTTCTCTATGTGAGCCCCACAGAGATCGTTGCAGCTGTAAGAAAAAAATCCACTTCCCTATCTCCTTCATCTTTCTCCTCATATCCTATTGTTCCCTCCCTATCCATCTCTCACATTCCCTCTATCTGTCTCTGTTGAAATATTTCAATTTCAAATTGCTTTATTGGAAGGAAAATCATTGTGTAAATATTGCCAAAGCATCTGTAACGGTGCAGGAAGCAGGAAGCAGGCGCAGAGTGGTAGTCCAAAAAGACGCAACCAAAAACCGAGGCACATAGCAGAAATAATGATCCACACAGTGGTCTGGACAAACTCACCTGATATAGGGTCCCCAATTAGATGCAACAATGTACAGCTGCCTTTAATTCGGGACAAACAAAACCAACAGGCAGAGATGTCTAGAGGCCTCTCCTCTGCCAGCTCTTGTCCATTGCCCACAGTCCAGTGTAGAGATGGCTAGGGGCATAGCTGGGCCCTGACAGCATTGATGTTTACAATTTATATTGTTAAAAAACACAACATATTTGTGAGATAAAAAGAATAAATGATAGTCGAAATAGTAGTAGAAATAACTGATTGACATAGCAAGCAAGTGAACAAGTTTATTTATAAAGCACAATTCATACATAGAAGCAATTCAATGGGCTTTACAGTGAAAATAAAAATACAAAATGCAACGGAATTAAAACAGAGATTGCAACAATTACACAGAGATTATTCCTCTGAAAGCACCAGAACTAGCATAATGATTGGTAAAACATAGCAGTATATACATTAAATAATTAAATAAATCACAAAGAGAAATGTCAAATACAGCAAAATAATAAAGCATAGTATAAGAAAATAGAATTAATAAATCAAATAAAAAACATAGGAAGCTATAAAAGCTGTCAGTTTAATTTAAGTTATTAAAACATAGGAAGCTATAAGGCTCACAGTGTGGTTAAGTTTAAGAGCTCAGTCACAGGCACGTGAAAAGAGAAGTGTTTTAGCCTGGATTTAAAAAATGACACATTGATGAATGTCTAAGATCATCTGGTAGTTTATTCCAGTTGAGTACAGCATAACTGCTAAACGCAGCTTCTCCATGTTTAGTTTATACTTTGGGCTCTACTAGCTGACCTGAGTTCATGGACTTAAGAGCCCTGCTCGGTTTATATTCTCCAAACATATCAGAAATATATTCGTGTCCTAAAGCATTCAGACATTTATAAACTAAAAGCACAACTTTAAAATCTATTCTGTAACTGACTGGAAGCCCATGCAAAATTTAAGAGTCAGAGTGATGTGCTCTGTCCTCTTGGACCTGGTTACCATTCTAGCAGCTGCATTCTGAATGAATATTTTTGGGGAGTCCAGTCAAGAGGCCATTACAGTGCTCAACCCTACTAGAGATAAAAACATGGATGAGCTTCTCTAGGTCTTTTTGGGACACCAGGCTTTTGAATCTGGATATACTTTTCAGATGATAGAATGCTGTATTGGGGACCGATTTGATATGACTGTTAAATGTGAGTTCTGAGTTTATCAGAACACCAAGATTACGCACTTGATCCCTGGTTTTAAAGGCCAGATAATCCAGCTATTTACAAATTCTTATTCTTTTGTTACCAAACACAATAATATTTTTATCTTGGTTTAATTGTAGACAATTTTGGTTCATCCAGGTATTTATGTGCTCTATACAGTGACACAGAGAGTCTATTGAGCTGTTGTCATACGGTTTGAGAGCCATATATATTTGAGTATTATTGGCATAGCTGTGGTAGTTAATGTTGTTGTTCTCTAGAATTTGGCCCAGAGGTAACATATAGAGATTGAACAGAAGCGGTCTGAGAACTGATCCCTTTGGAACTCTGCATGTCATAGACACCCTATCAGATTCATGATTACCAATGTTGACAGTAACTCTGGCCATCCAGATAAGATCTGCACCCATCAAGGACTGTCCCGGAGAGTCCTACACAATTTTACAGCCTATATATGAGGGCTCTATGATCTACAGTGTCAAATGCTGCACTGAGATCTAGCAGAACTAGAACTGTTATTTTATCTGAATCAGTATTCAGCCGTATATCATTTAAAACTTCAATCAGAGCCGTTTCAGTACTGTGGTGTCGGAAGCCTGACTGAAATTTGTCTAAGAGACCGCTTGAGTTCACAAAATTGCTGAGTTTATTGAAGACAACCGTCTCAATGATATTTGCTATAAAATATCTACATAGTGGAAATAACCAACATAAGATATCTGTAAAAATAAATGTATTTGTCTATAAGGTATTATTATTATTTCAGAAATCTAAAACAACACATTACAACTATAATTTCTACTTCCATTAATATCACCATCATCAAAATCAATTAATCTACCTGCTCAGAATATTATAATCAAAGTTTATTTCTTATGGATACGGGTGTAATTTTTCTCACTCTCTCATCATTTCGTTGTGCTCAAACAGAAACATGGTTCCTCAACATGTCAATCAACTTCCACCTCTCAACAATTCCCTGAACAAATACCCACCGTATACTCTATTGTAAATCAGTCGTTTCGTATAGTGGTTGAAATAATGATCACGTACCCGGTTGTCAAAGTAGAGAGTAATTCAACTGTTTATTGCAGCATTAGATCGTCTTGTTCATGAGGTTACGGAGCAGATCTTCCTTACACAACCTCAATCTCTTCTCACTGTAATGTTGGTTACAAACTGATATATACACTAAAGGGTGTGTTTACCGGTTTCCCAGACAGAAACCCCCATGCCAAATGGTCAATGTAAACATTCCTGTGGTTATCAGAGCCCAACCTACAGAGAGAATCTAAACAGAGTGGTTTCTGTTTTTCTCATTATCTAGGCACCACTTCCAATGAAACGTACATTCATATTGTAGTTGTTAATGCTCAGATTCCACAATATATACCCTCAATACATCCCCTTGTGCCTTATTGTTTACTCATGCTGCATTCCTAATGTGTTAACCCTCTCCGCTTCAGGGCCATGACTGCTGTCCATTCCAGTTCTCCTACAAGGGCCTGGGGAAGCTAGAGCTTGTCAGAAAGCTGGACGTGCCCAAGCAGACATCTAAGGGCAGCATGTCTGCCATGCAACACTTCCGTAACCTGGACAAAAAAGCCACCGATGATGAAACCAACGAGCTGGGCTGCCTGCACCAGAACAGCATCACGTAAGAAGAGACGGTGTGTGTGTGTGTGTCTGTGTGTGTGTGTGTATGTGTGTCTGTGTGTGTGCGTGACTATTAATCCCATACTGCACGTATTTCCTTGTGTCCCCTCCCTCCAGTCAGCTTTGTGTTGTGGCTGGAGATAAAGCCCGTGTAACCAAGTACAGCAGTGTTGGTCTGGATGGAGCTATGGTCCTTTGGGACTTCAAGGTACTTCACATGACACGCCGGGAGGCAGAGGTTATAACAGACATACAAGACTCTACCTAAGCCCTGTTGCTAAATCACAGGGTCCATCTGAATAGCATCCTAATCCCAGCATATAGTCCAATACTTTAAACCTGAACTCTACGGTGCAGTTCAACTCACCAGTATGCTAATATCCCCTGTTTATATATGACACTTATTAACATGATTTTCTCTGTCTCTCCTTAGCACTGAGTACATATGCCGTACTAGAGGAAGCTGTGTCCAGATACCCGCCTGATCAGCATCAGTCCAGCTGACCGTGGGACTGACCTCTACCGGTTACTGAACACTTGCCGTTGTCAGTGTATTCATCCACGTTGAGCAGTTCTGGTCAAACTACTGTTCAGATACCTATTCGTTTAAACTGCTGTATTATTGCTCTCATTTTCAACTGGAACCGTTGGGTTTTGTGCAGCATCCAGACAACCTGCTGTAAATCAGGTTGCCTGACTATGGGTTTCAAGCGGTTTAATCCATGTTGAAATAATAAACATACTTTCTACAGAATTTTGTTTTCATGTTGTGCTCTGTGGTTCCAATTTGTATACTTAAACAATAAGGTACAAGGTGGTGCAGTGTGGCCAGTGTACCATGGTGTCTATACCACCAGATGCCTTATTACTAATATAAACCTGTTACCAATGCAGTTAAAGCAGAAAAAAGCGGTCATGTAATTCCCGTGGTGTAAGATCTCTTGTAAACCGGTAGGTATGAATCGTGAATACTGATGTAGCTGTGATATGAGACCATGTACCAAGGTAGTCTATAACATCTACTTTTTTTTACTTATCTGACTGCATAGGTAAACGTTTATAGGCGCAATTAAGCCTCACAAATGTTTGTAATACATTGCCAATAGGCTAATCGCTGTGCCCACTGCCTAGAAACTACGTATTGACAATGCTTTGTCTAAGAACTGCTCTTGACCTGGTATACTGGCCATTCACAAGAGCCCTCGTGCCTTATTGTTGACATACACAGCTATCAGTCAGCATTCAGATGTCAAATAACCTGGTTTTTAAGGCTGTATAATAACAATGGCTGGTTGAGTGCCATAGCTGAAGAATTTATTGTCTTATACCATATGAATAAAATACATTTACAGTCCACAACAGTTAAAATGTTATTACCTAATTGCACTAATGATAATCAACTTTATAAGGTAAATGCTACACGTGTATGCAAGACTGATGCAGGTGCATTAACTGCTTGCGGTTTGCTTACGGAGAAATCAAGAAAAGTCAATGTTTTGCCAGCTGCTCTAACTGCATACCTTTAAAATGGACTGTGCCATTACTGAGAATGAACAGCTTTTCTTGTCGACCACCGCCCATTGGTTCGAGTTCTCCATGAAAAACAACACCGGCTAAACAGTCTGCGGCAGCATTACTTTATGCTAGAGGCGTTACCCAACCGTGCCCCTTTCCCACAGTAGAGCCAATCACCACAAAACATTTTTACAACTAGCCAATCAGAATCTAGCCGGATGATAACATTGCATTTTGTTCCAGCCAACTGCGACGGGAAATCCGAGTGACGCAACAAGCTGTCAGCTGTTCTTGTTTTCCTTGGTTTTTCTGCTGTTCTTTCACCAGAGCGACGGGGCTCTATTGAAAAATTATATTCATAAAAGTCAGAGTTGGATTCTAAACACACACCAAACACTGAGTTGAAAACTCGCAAGCCTTTGATTAGATCGATTTATTGTTGAAAAGGCGATCAAGATTTCTTCTCCACTGGATCCTCTGTCCGACGCTATCGTGCCAAGAGGCGAAGCCGATCCCAGGCCTCCGATCCAGGGCGGAGGGAGGGAAAGAGGTCGCTGGGAATCGGGATGGAGACGGAAGGGGGAGTGGAAGGTCCTATTGGGCCGGGAGAGCCGGGCAGCTCGGGCGAACCGGGGCCCCGGCCGGGGACAGGGTTGGCTGGTCTTGGCTGCGCCTCTTTCAACCAAGACTCCACGTAAGCGTCTCTGAAACCACCGCTGCCTGCAGGGCGTCTTTTGCTTACCCTACTACATAATATTGTCTTTGCAAATTGTAATTTTTACTATAAACTAAGCTTTAAATGCATTTGTTATAGCATAATATAATGTTTATAATTCAAAAACTCATTCAAAAACGACTGCCATTTTAATTTTTTCCAAAATGAAATATCCGATTGATTTTATAGATTTGGAGAGTGGCTTTGGGATCAGATTATCCAAGTGCCGGGTGCTACAGTCACCTGAGCAATAAAAGCTAATTAGCAAACGCTTAAAGCTGTAACATCCAGATTTGTTCTAAAAGCTTTGAAAACATCGGAGTGAAAGTTTTTCGCTGAGGCTTCAGAGAAAGATGGTGAGATTTAGAGAGTGGATGGAACTTTTCTGGAGCCAAAACAACATGGTTCCAAAGGGGTTGCTGTTAAATCACGAATGGCCATTACAACACAATCTATTTAGGCTATCCCTATACCCCTTCTTGGTTTTAAAGTAGGGCATGGCTGTAGAGAACAAGCATGTGTATATGTGTCTAATGCAAGCACTAACCAGAACGCCTGAAATGCCAAGCTGAACTAATCTACACTAACAGGTATGTCTCAAATGACATCCTCTCCCTAAATAGTGCCCTACTTCTGAACAGAACCCTTCTCAAAGCATGATGGCAAGTAGGGCCCTAGATAGAGACTAGGGTGTCAGTTGTAACTGATCCTGGTTCTTATTTAGCCTATTCACCTGATCTGTAACCGACTGGCGCTCTGGAAAGATTTCTCACACATGTTCTTTTGTAGGTGAGTACACACACAGAGACCGACACACACTTATTCATAGCTTCTGCTCTCTCAGCTGAATCCTACGTATTATAATCTTGGTATAGATCCAGTGTAGAGTAGATCTGCTGTCCTGTAGGAGTTGGATGTGCTCTAACTTGCAATTACTTCAGAAACACCCAGTTAATTTCCCTTTTCCAGTTTAACTTAAGGCAATGTTGACTTTCAAGATGCGATGCACTGTGCAAATAAGTATGAGGTTGGTTGTGAGAAAATGAATATGTGAAGTTCAAGTTGATTTGCCAAAGTCCTGTGTATCACAGATCTTCAGAAGTAACGGGATTCTTTTATGTTAGAGTTCTCCCAATGAAAATTAAATTAACAGAAATACAAAGAAGTTCAGGATAATGATTTGCTACACTTTTTTAATCAGTTAATGATTCAGTAAGCTAAACGTGGACAAAAGCAGCTCAATGGGTACAGTGAACACAAAGAACATATTCTGCAAATCCTCCTGCTGTGTGATCAGTCAAGAAAACCCAAATACCCTTTATTTCCTTAACAGAATATGACTGCTGGTTATAACCTGTTTCAGAGCAGGACTGAACATGAACTCCCAGCTCTGAGAAACAGATGTAGGTTTTAGAAAGGGCCCTGTGTAAAAACTCAGTGAACCTATTAAACACTTCAATTGTACTTCCCAACTGGCACCCTAATTCCCTAAGTCCCTCTATACCGGTAGTGCGCTACTTTTAAACAGAGATCTGTAGTCTCTAGGCAGAAAAAGTGTACTTTTTAGATAGCATGTTGGCATTTGCAATGTTCCTCCTTAACACACCCTAATTAGATGGCTGTCCTCAATGCTACATCAGCTAAATAATGTAACCTTGTTTGTGGAAGACAAACACTTAAACAAGTTACTTTGACAAACCAGAGGATAAATAGTTCAGTTCAGAATTTGCTTGCAAGGCAAATTACGTAAATCATTGTTTTTACTCTTTGCCAGTTCAGAGGAATTCTCTTGGTAGGTAGGAGATGATGTAACTTATAACTATGGTTTACTTTTATGGATATAACCAAGTATTAACAAGGTTATTAGTCAGAATGTAAAAATAACATTGAAAAAATATAATTGTCTTAGCCAACCAAACAAGCAAAGAATAACATGACTATTGAATGTATTTATTAGTGAGTCATACTGAGACCAAGCATTATTTTACAGATTATCCCTGAAGCATCGAAAATATCAAATGTAAGCCGTTTAGCTAACTTGGTAAGAGCATGTAACGCCTTTAAACAATGATAATGTTATTCTCCAGATTAAACCTGAAAATTTGCCTAGTGTATCTGAGCATTACTGAGAACAAACATTCTCATGGTTTGTGCATCATTCGGTCTAGTATCTCTGCCAGACCTGTAAAACATTATCCGATAGGACATGTGAAACATTATCAGAGAGGACCTGTTAAACATTATCAGATAGGACATGTGTTAGCTGTTTTGTTGGAAGTGTTGCATCACGTCAAAAATAGTCATGATTAATAGCAATGTTTTTGTGTGTGTACTAACTGAACAAGTGAAAGCACACAAGTTCTCCCAGCAAAATCTTTTTTAACAGAAACTTAATGCTGTTTTTACCTCATGTAGTTTCAGGATGTAGAACAGAATTTGCATGAGGGAAGAGTGATACTTTCAAACTCTCTGTTTTTGTTTGTGTTCCATAGCACCTCATTTGAAAGCAGCATCCTAACGGCAAAACATAATTAAGGAAGTAAATGTTTGTTCAGTTGAAATCCCAAACCATGTAATTCTCTAGAAGCTAAAGCACCAATTTGAGTCCAGAGTATATGATTAAATATTCTGGTGTGCCTGGAGTATGAGTCACACTTAATTTACATTTACTTATAATATCCTATCAATAGAACTGTTAGCAATGTTTATCAACTGGTTCTCCAACTCTGCATGTTTTGTTTCTGTTTATGTGTGTCCCCAGGTCATTGGCAGTGGGGACCAAAACAGGCTACAAACTCTTCTCTGTGACCTCAGTGGATAAACTGGACTGCATCCACGATAGTGGTTAGTATGGCCTCATTCCAAACAAAGCCATAGACCCTTGCCCTGGCATAGTCCCGGTCCCAAAGAGAACCTTCCTTATCGGCTCTGTTCCCATTGTCCATATGCCTCCTTAAGTATGGCCTCTACCAAAGTAACCCCAGGCCTTATTCCATTTTCCCATCTTTAGAGGCACTTGTTTATACTTCATTATGTCCTCGTCCCAAACCCATCCCTAGACCCTTTTGCTAAAACACAAACCTTGTCCCCAGGCTATCTTCCTCAGTATGGCCCCATATCAAACTCCGCCCCCTATCCCTGCTTGACCTCGTTGACTGCCTCGTATGTCGGCTTAGATTAGGTAATGAGGTCCTGTTAAAGGGGTCATGATGGTGTCCGTCTCAATTAGAACAACGTTTATTGGTATGTGGTGTTAGTTTGGGTCATGCATATTTCAGAATGGCTTTTGTTCCAGTCAACTAATAAAATGAAGGTGAGGGAATTTATCCGGTTCCTTGTACAAAGTACATTTTGCGAGCACATGATTTGAACATGTGTTTTTTGCTGTTGCATGTTCTCAGCCCCTCCGTTGTGACACCGTTGGAGAGGTGGGTCAAGGCCCGGTTTATGTAATAGGATATTTATATTCTATATTCAGAGTTCTCTATTGGAGTCTATTGATACCGCCTCCATTCAGGGCTCTGACTTTAAGAGTATGTTTCTGAGCAGTACCAATGTTCAGCCCAAAGAAATGGGATAACGTTCCCGTTCTGCTTTGTAGCCCCGGGGTGTTAGTGTCAGTTACAGAGAAATTAATTGTCAGTCTTCTCCTCGCAACAACAGGAGATCTCCATTTTCCAAAGGGCACCTTACGCACTGCACCTCTCTGGAACGGCGCGCTCAAAGACCTAGCCGAAAGCGGTGCACGGAATAGGGAATAGAGTTTCCATATGGGACTTTCAGGTCGGACTGACGACATGGAGTTTGGCAGACAAACGGGGATGGATAGGAGCTCTAGCCGCCGCCAGACTAATTAACCACCCTGATTGCTGGCACAAACATCTCGCGGCCACGTCGTCTAAACATGTCATTTTTTAGACTGATTATGGGAGTCACAATACATTTGGAGATGGTTTCCAGCTTGCAAAAAAAAAGAAAAGGAAGTATCGTTTGAAACATATCCGCGCCCCAAGATGCTGACCTCCGCAGCCTAACCGGCGTATGTTTTCTATGTGACCCAGAGACCCCAGACGTGTACATCGTGGAGCGGTTGTTCTCCAGCAGCCTGGTGGTGGTGGTCAGTCTCTCCATGCCCCGCCGCATGAACGTCTACCACTTCAAGAAAGGAACAGAGATCTGCAATTACAGCTACTCCAACAACATCCTCTCCGTACGCCTCAACAGACAGGTATATGCACACACACACACACACACACACACGCGTTGATTCACAAGTTCTCGACATTGATTCCCACACTCACTCTCCAGGGACATAGAGTCTCTCTGGCTCACACTCACGCACATACTGTGCACACACACATACTTGATATTTCATTATTATATTTTTAGTTAATGTTGTAAATGATCATTGGGTGTATTGTATTGTCCCTATTTTTGTTAACCCTAACCCTAACCCGACTTTTGTTAACATACTGCGTGATTTAGGAGGCGAGACAGACATTTCACTACACCGGCAACAACATCTGCTTTGATTTGCATGTGATCTATACGTTCTGTCAGATATGAACGTGTTTATTGTTGGAACAGTGAGGAGTTCAAGTCTCTAATTAATAAAAACATAGGAACAAAGAACACGTTTCAAAAGATAATGAGAGTCGTTAGAAAAGAAACAAAGGTTAAAGGTTATCACAAAAGATACAAGAACCTTTCATCAGAGTGCAGGGTTAGATAGAGGAAGAGAGGGAAAGACGTAGTGAAAGAATTAATAATTCACGAAATGGGATAAATACTTGAAACAGAGAGCTGACATAAGAGAATTTCAATTGAATTGAGAATGAAAGGGACAAGAGGGGAAGGGAAATAGTCAGCCCAGAGAGGTGCTGAGTGGTACTGTACAGAATTGTAACACAATAGCCATTGAACGGACGCTCAACTCAAGTTCCCTGTAGAAACATCATTGTTTAGGGAATAGTTGCATAGAGACAACTGCAAAACATGCTGTTGTCAGCAGCCATTGCTTTTGAACATTTCAAACTTTATAGGGACATGTTTTGCTGGTACAGGCTAACCGGGCCAGAAATGAACAACACAAACCACAATGTACACACTGACAGTCTCCACCCTTTCTCTTTCTGTCTTTATTCCTGTCTGTCTAATTCTGTGTGTCTCTTTCTCTCTAACACTGTATATCTGTCTTTCCTTTTCTCTCTGTATATCTCTCTGTTATAGAGGCTGGTTGTTTGTCTAGAGGAGTCGGTCTTCATCCACAACATTAAAGACATGAAGCTGCTTAAGACCCTACTCAACACACCATGCAACCCCTCAGGTATCACTCACACACACACACACACTGACACACACACACACACGCAGGTTTATGGATGTAGTGCTTCTTCCACCTGGGTCCCATTCAGGGACAATCAGGGACACTCATACATACAGTGGGGCAAAAACATATTTAGTCAGCCACCAATTGTGCAAGTTCTCCCACTTAAAAAGATGAGAGAGTCCTGTAATTTTTATCATAGGTACACTTCAACTATGAGAGACAAAATGTGAAACAAATCCAGAGAATCACATTGTAGGATTTTTTATGAATTTTTTGGTAAATAAATGTTTGGTCACCTACAAACAAGCAAGATTTCTGGTTCTCACAGACCTGTAACTTCTTCTTTGAGCAAAAATCCCAGAACCACACGGGGTGACCTAGTGAATGAACTGCAGAGAGCTGGGACCAAAGTAACAAAGGCCACCATCAGTAACACACTATGCCACCAGGGACTCAAATCCTGCGGTGCCAGACGTGTCCCCATGCTTAAGCCAGTACATGTCCAGGCCCTTCTGAGGTTTTCTAGAGAGCATTTGGATGATCCAGAAGAGGTTTGGGAGAATGCTATATGGTCAGATGAAACCAAGACAGAACACTTTGGTAAAAACTCATCTCGTCGTGTTTGGAAGAGAAAGAATGCTGAGTTGCATCCAAAGAACACCATACCTACTGTGAAGCATGGGGGTGGAAACATCATGCTTTGGGGCTGTTTTTCTGCAAAGGGACCAGGACGACTGATCCATGTTAAGGAAAGAATGAATGGGGCCATGTATCGTGAGCTTTTGAGTCAAAACCTCCTTCCAATCAGCAAGGGCATTGAAGATGAAACGTGGCTGGGTCTTTCAGCATGACAATGATCCCAAACACACCGCCCGGGCAACGAAGGAGTGGCTTCGTAAGAAGCATTTCAAGGTCCTGGAGTGGCCTAGCCAGTCAGCAGATCTCAACCCCATAGAAAATCTTTGGAGGGAGTTGAAAGTCTGTGTTGCCCATCGACAGCCCCAAAACATCACTGCTCTAGAGGAGATCTGCATGGAGGAATGGGGCAAAATACCAGCAACAGTGTGTGAAAACCTTGTGAAGACTTACAGAAAACGTTTGACCTCTGTCATTGCCAACAAAGGGTATATAACAAAGTATTGAGATTAACTTTTGTTATTGACCAAATACTTATTTTCCACCATAATTTACCAATAAATTCATTGAAAATCCTACAATGTGATTTTCTGGATACTTTTTTTAAATTTAGTCTCTCATAATTGGCCATACTGGCCAGTACAACCTCCTTTTCATCCTGTGTTCCCGTCCCCTCCTCCGTCCAGGTCTGTGTGCTCTGTCCATCAACCACTCAAACTCCTACCTGGGCTACCCAGGCAGTGCCACCATTGGTGAGATCATCATCTACGACGCCAACAACCTGGTAATTAGTATAATTCATATCCCCTGAACGAGTACGGCGAATCAGCCCCCTTTTATTTGTGTTCAAGTCCAATGATGTCACCGTTGTTATGGAGCTGGCGCGTACATCTGAGCCCCAGAAGTGCACATCCTCGCGGAAAATAGTCGCCGAATCTGTTCCTCGGTCAAACATCTGCCGTTATCTCTGTATAACCCGCTCTCATCCTCTTTCTCTCTCTTCTCTCCGCTCATCCTACCAACTCTTTCTCCTCTCTTTCCCACTGTCTCGTTCTCGTCCTCTCCACCCCTCTCTCTCAGAGCACTGTGACGATGATCCCGGCCCACGATAGCCCCCTGGCAGCTCTCACCTTTAACCCCTCGGGCACCAAGCTGGCTAGCGCCTCGGAGAGGGTGAGCACTACCTGGCCAGACAACTCCTCCTTGAGCCAGGAGGCCAGCAGCGCTTTGACAGCTTACTCGGGCGCAGCCCCAGAAATATCGATAAAATGTGGTTCTTTTAGAAAATGGAACTCTAAATAGCTACCAGAATGGCTGTAAAACATGTTTTACTTCTCTCTCCTATCTCTCACTCTAGGGTACTGTTATCCGTGTGTTCTCTGTCCCTGAGGGACAGCGTCTGTTTGAGTTCCGTAGAGGGATGAAGAGGTCAGTGCTAATAATGTACAATAAAAAATGCTCACCCAGATGCACACACCTTTGGGGAAAATGTTATCCAACAATGACTGTAACAACAGTACAGGATTTGTACACACACACACTCCCATACACAGCCATTCATGTTTGGGGTGACATAGAAATGTTCTGAAAACATACGTGAGGTTAGTTTGAATAGAAAATATAGCAACATTTATAGGAAATTAAGTAATTGACAAGGTTAGAAATACTGATTTTTAACTGAAATAATAATTTTGTTCTTCAAAATTCAAACTGTTTGCGTCAAAGAATCCTCCGTTTTCAGCAATTACAGACTTGTAGACCTTTGGCATTTTAGATGTCAGTTTGTTGATGTAATCTGCAGAGATTTCACCCCATCTCCCACCAGTTGGGTTGGGTTGATGGGCACTTATGTACCATACAGTCAAGCTGCTCCCACAACAGCACAATAGGGTTGAGATCCGGTGACTGTGCTGGCCACTCCATTATAGACAGAATACCAGCTGACTCCAATAATTCTTAGAGCTGTGCTTTGGGTCATTGTCCTATTGGAGAAGGAAATTGGCTCCATTCACACGCCATCCACAGGGTTTAGAAAGGTGTTGCAAAACGGAGTCCCTGTACAAATACCCCACTTTGCCACCATCAAAGCACCCCCCAGACCATCACTTTGCCTCCACCATGTTAGACAGATGGCATCAAGAACTCCTGCAGCATCTTTTCGCTTGGTGTGCATCGCACAAATGTTCTTGATCCGAGACACCTCAATGTTTTGTCTGTCCAAAACATTTTTTTCCCAATCTTCCTCTGTCCAGTGTCTGTGTCCTTTTGCCATCTTAATATTTTCTCTGTTCATCATTGAGTCTGGAGATGCTGTGAGCATTATGCTGCCTGCAACATCATCCAGCATGATCCGTTTAAGGGTGGGTCAGTGATGGTCTAGGGAGGCATATCCTTGGAGGGCCGTACAGACCTCCACCTGCTCGCCAATGGTACCCTGACTGCTGTTAGGTACCGGGATGAAGTCCTCAGACCCATTGTCAGACCTTATGCTGGTGCAATGGGCCCTGGGTTCCTCCTGGTGGAAGACAATGTTGGAGGTGATTTTGTAGGGCTCTTGCAGTTCCTCCGGTTCCTCCTCACACAAAGGAGCTGATTCTGATCCTGCTGCTGAGTTGATGTCTTTCTACGGCTCTGTCCAGCTCTCATTGTGTAATGGCCCGACTCCTGGTGTTTCCTCCATGCTCATTAAGACTGTATTGAGAGAGACAGCAAACCTTCTTGTAATGGCATGTGTGGATGTGCCATACTGGAGGAGCTGGACAGCCTGTGCGACCTGAATGATCTGCAGGTACCGCCTCATGCTAGCAGTAGTGACAAGGACACTTTCAAAATGCTAAACTAGAGAAGAATCAGTCAGAATGGATAAGGAGAGAGCAATTGTCTGTGGCCATCACCTGCAAAACCATTCTCTTTCTGGGGTTTGTCTTGTTGGTGCCTCTCCAGTGCACCCGTTGTCACTTTCATGTGCACCAAAACAGGTGACACTGATTCAGAATCTATTCTACTTCCTAACTTGACAGATTGATATCCCTGAAGTTTAATTGACTTCGTTTTATACTGCGTTGATTACATGTTCCCTTAATTTCTTTTAGCAGCGTATATATACAGAGAAACAGGGAACTGGCACACTACAAGTGTTCCATGCACTGTTGGAGTTTTATTTATGAAATAAGAATTTGTAGAGGAGGAGGTGAAGAGGTTAATCAAAACCAAAAGACAGCTCCAGATGTAGCTTAGACTTCTCTGGAGTGACTGCCTGGTGTCAGTTCAGCTTTGGCCTAGTAGCTAATGCTAAGTTGGCTAACGCTAGCAAAGTTGGCTACCAGAGGCTGATGATACTGTAGTAGCCGCTTTGGTTCATGGTGCCTCTCAGTCTGTGTAAGTCACCGACTCTGGATCCAGCAAATGAGCTCCTCCATGTTTAGGGTTTTTCCTGGCTCAAAATTAGGTTGGTACCTCAACCTCTGCGACCCTGTGCTCCACCAGATGCTCCTCTGTGATATATTTTATATAATATTTGTCTGCACACATGAAAAAGTGACTATTATAGTGTTATATCTGCCCTGTCGTCCATGTTCTCTTGGGCATCTAATGCACTTTACAGTCCTCCTATGAGCAAAATATACAAGGAATATATATTTATTCTTTACATATTAACATGTTACATATTTGATCTTTTTTTACATATGTACGTTTTACCCTCATGTGTTTTTTTTGTTAGTAGATATTTTATTAGATTTAAGTGCATCCAGCCTATAGTTTACTAAGCCCGCAAACCCATTGGCTCAGTAATGCTTCTAGCATACAGAGCATATCATTTTCTCTTCATTATGTCTGAGCCAACCAAAAACATTTAGCCATTCAGCGTCAAAACCATACTTACTAGAAAATCAAGGAATCACACCAAAAATATGAAATCACTCATCAAGCTTAATAATAAATCACAGTCAATATTATTGTTGTCTATTTTCACTGTTATTCTATGTTCTTGGTAAATTGACTTGCATTAAAATCGCAATAGAGCTTTATATATTACAGCCTTGTTGCGTTATTTTTCTCCATCCTTTCCTTGATGCCACATAATTTATCTCCCTCTTTCGACTTCCTTCAGCTGTTCTTGGCTTGGCTATGCTTTTTGCTCTGTTCCATTATCTTCATGTTCATTTATTTATATTATTAGTGACGTAAATATGTTAATTGTATATTTTTACACTGCATATTACATATACACTCACTGGTCACTTCATTAGGAACACCTTGCTAGTACCGGGTTGGACTCGCTTTTGCCATCAGAACTGCCTTAATTCTTTGTGACATAGATTCAACAAGGTGCTGGAAACATTCCTCAGCAATTTTGGTTCATATTGACATTATAGCATCATGTAGTTGCTGCAGATTTGTCAGCTGCAAATCCATGATATGAATCTCCTGTTCCACCACGTTCCAAAATGCTGTATTGAATTGAGATCTGGTGATTGTGGAGGACATTTGAGTACAGTGAACTCAATAACATGTTCAAGAAACCAGTTTTAGATGATTTGTGCTTTGTGACATGGCTCATAATCCTGCTGGAAGTAACCATTAGAAGATAGGCACACTGTGGTCATAAAGGGATGGTCAGCAACAATATTCTTGTAGGTTGTGGCATTTAAACGATGCTCAATTGATACAAAGGGTCCAAAGTGTGCCACGAAAATATCCCCCACACCATTACACCACCACCAGCAGCCTGAAGTGTTGATACAAGGCAGAATGGATCCATGCTTTAATGTTCTTTACCATAAATTCTGACCCTACCATCTGAATGTCGCAGCAGAAATCAAGACTTATCAGATCAGGCAACATTTTTCCAATCTTCAATTGTCCAATTTTGGTGGACTTGTGCAACTTGTTGCCTCAGGTTCATGTCCTTAGCTTAAAGAAGTGGCAACCAGTGTGGTCTTCTGCTGCTATAGCCTATCTGCTTTAAGGGTTGAGGTGTTGTGCGTTCAGAGATGCTCTTCTGCTTACCTTGGTTGTAACGAGTGGTTATTTGAGTTACTGTTGCCTTTCTATCAGCTTGAATCAGTCTTGCTATTCTCCTCTGACCTCTATCATCTACACATTTCTGCCCAGAGAACGGCCGCTCACTGGATATTTTCTCTTTTTTTAGCATTCTCTGTAAATCCTAGAGATGGTTGTGTGGGAAAATCCCAGTAGGTCAGCACTTTCTGAAATACTCAAAGTAGCCCGCTTGGCACCAACAACCATGCCACATTTAAAGTCACTTAAATCACCTTTCTTCCCCATTCTGATGCTTGGTTTGACCTTCAGCAGATCGTCTTGACCATGTCTACATGCGTAAATGCATTAAGTTGTTGTCACGTGTTTGCCTGGTTAGAAATTTGCATTAACAAGCAGTTGAAAAGGTGTTCCTAATGAAGTGGCCGGTGAGTGTATAATCTCTTTGGGGACAGTAGCCAACATACCCTGATGTAAAAATCTTTTCACCAGTCAGTCATATCTGTGGCTTGCGACTCTATTAAAAAACATCTATGACTCCATAAGTCATCTGAAATATAAACAAGAAAAGGAAACCGGCAAGCCTAGGTTGGCCGGCCCGTGATTAGAAGGGGTGAATGTTGTTGCCCTCACTGGATTTGAACCGAGGTCTCCTTTGTGATGGACTGTCTTCAGCTACTATGCCACTAAGCTATACATGTGCAGCGCTGTGGTGTCGGTATACTTCTGCCTTGTCAAACTAATTAGTCAATTGGTTCTTGAAACTAGTTCCCTACCTCAGTAAACATCCAAACCAACAACAGGTATAAGAGGGTTGTTACTGTACATTCAGTGTGTTAAATTAGAAAGAGATTACTGTAGATGGCTTGCTATACAGTAATGAAAACAATGACTCCAGTCACTCCATGGCTGGTTCCACCTATGCTATGTGAACTACACTATTTCAATCAAAATCGAGAGGAATGTGTTTGTTGCTGACGCAGTTCGTCCATCACAATATAACCATGAAGTTTTACTTTAGGCTTACTATAATGTAGCAACTGAAGAATGTAGCCTGCAACATTTTAGTCTAGCTGTACAGTACCTATAACGGCTGGTTCCTTTCTTTAGAAAACAATGACAGTTGAATTGTCAACCATTACGCTATCTGAGAGATGTAATGTAAATCGAGCGCAGTATGTCCCTTGCTGGTGCAGTTCGTCCATCCAAATATAACCATAAATAGATTTATTTTAAGCTAATTATAATGTAGCTACTGCAGCTTGTAGCAAGCAATGTTTGAGTCTATCCTAAATAAATCCAATGTGTAATTTGTTTTGTACGTGGCAGTCCGTGTTTTTAACCACTGTCCCATTTAACAATGTACTCAATTCTTCTGCAGTATTTGGTGTAGTTTAGATGTTTTTTGGCTTTATTCAAATAGTTTTATATTGATAACCAACAAACAAATACAATTAGCCACACTATACACTTTTTGTGTGGATTAACATTCAAATAATTAATATTAAAGATGTCACCATGTGGCCATGAGAGCTACGTTTCCCCATTGCAGGTTTTAATGAACACAACCTTCAGTAAGCATATACAGTGTGCATATATACGCAATAAACATAAAGCAATGTGCATGTAAGAACAAAGAAAACATATGTAAACATATCCAATGTGCTGGTTTTATTTGTCAAATGCACAACAACACAGCATCATCCTGCAAAATGATATTTTTGGGACATTCTTGCAACTGTAGAATATATTAGCAAAAAAATTGCCAGACAAAAATTTTAATAAAATAAAGCAATAATATACATAACACTGTACACTAGCAGCATTTTTTTTTAAATACTGTAAACTAGCAGAAATCTGGGTTGTATTATTGAACATTTCGATATGGCAAGTATTGGCAGTAATATACATAACAGTGCAAACTAAGAGCAATTGGAAGAATTATTGAATATAATTGAAACATAAGACTGTGGCATAGCACATTACAACTGCATAGTAAAAATTTAAGAAAAAGGATTTATACACAGCAAAACATAGCAAGACGATAAAGCAATAATATATAACTCCTGAAAACATTAAGCGACCCCTGCACCCTTTTCCTTCCTTTCCAAAACAGTTGAATGTTTTGAGTGAGAAACAGAAGCATTCAATTTATATATGTCTCTTAATATTAACCCTTCTGTTCCTCACTCAAAACCTTCCTTATGGACTTTTTTGGAAAGGAAATAAGGTGCAGTGATCTCTTACATTTTTCCGGAGCTGTATAGGACAGTACATAGCAGCAGTTTTAAAAAAAGTACTGTAAATTAGCAGCAATAAAGGTAGTAGTATTGAGGATAATTAGAAATGGCATGTATGGCAGTATTTTAAATAAATATGTAAACTAGCATTTATTTTTGAAAGAGTAGGCTGGGTGAGTATGAACAATATGGTAGAAGTACTGAATATTAAAGATACATACAACGATCAGCCATAACATTATTAACACTGACATGTGAAGTGAATAACACTGCTAATCTATATAAATATATACACAACGATCAGCCATAACATTATGACCAGAGATAGGTGAAGTGAATAACACTGATAATTTTGTTTTCATGGCACCTGTCAGTGGGTGGGATATATTAGGCAGAAAAAACATTCTGTCTTCAAAGTTGATATGTTAGAAGCAGGAAAAATGGGCACATCTATGGCTTTGAGTGACTTTGACAAGGGCCAAATTGAGATGGCTAGATGACTGGGTCAGAGCATCTCTAAAACTGCAGCTCTTGTGGGATGTTCCCGGTCTGCAGTGATTAGTACCTATCAAAAGTGGTCCAACGAAGGAAAAGCGGTAAACAAGGCTTATTGATGCACATGGGGAGCGAAGGCTGGCCCGTCTGGGCCGATCCAACAGACGAGCTGAGGAGGCTGAGCTACACCAATGGATGCTGAAAAAGTTAATGCTGGTACTGATGGAAAAGTGTCAGAACACACAGTGCATGGCAGTTTGTTGCATATCGGGCTGTGTAGCCACAGACCAGTCAGTGTGCCCATACTGACCCATGTCAGCCGAAAGCGACTACAATAGGCACGTGAGCATGAGAACTGGAACACGGAGCAATGGAACAAGGTGGTCTGGTCTGATGAATCATGTTTTCTTTTACATCACGTGGATGGCCGAGTTTGTGTGCGTCGCTTACCTGGAGAACACGTCTCCAGGATGCACTATGGGAAGGTGGCACGCTGGCGGGGGCAGTGTGATGCTTTGGGCAATGTTCTGCTGGGAAACCTTGGGTCCTGCCATTCATGTGGATGTTCCTTTGAAACCACCTACATGAGCATTGTTGCAGACCATGCGCACCCTTTCATGGCAACAGTATTCCCTGATGGCATTGGCCTCTTTCACCAGGATTATACGCCCTGCCACAAAGCAAAAATGGTTCAGGAATGGTTTGAGGAACACAACAACGAGTTCAAGGTGTTGACTTAGCCTTCAAATTTCTCAGATCTCAGTCCAATCGAGCATCCGTGGGATGTGCTGGACACACAGGTCTGATCCATGGAGGCCCCACCCTGCAACTTACAGGACTTAAAGGATCTGCTGCTAACATCTTGGTGCCAAATACCACAGCACACCTTCAGAGGTCTAGTGGAGTCCATGCCTCGACGGGTCAGGGCTGTTTTGGCTGCAGAATATTATGGCTTATAGTTGTATATTTATATAGTTTTACATGAGGTTTGAGTCTAACTGTTAGACCATAGATTCCTAGAAGATCTTCAGATAAGCAACCTGTCACGTCTAGATAGTCCAGTTGAAGTTTCCTAAATTATATCAGTGACCCCATCAATGGACGGTGGAGGGTTTTTCAACCCCACTTTGTTGGGAGTAAGTGTTGGGAGTGACAGGCATGTGTGCTTGTGTGGAGTCCAGAAGACTGATGTTATAACAACATTAGTATATGGTGAAGACTGATGTTATAACAACATTAGTATATGGTGAAGACTGATGTTATAACAACATTAGTACATGGTGAAGACTGATGTTATAACAGCAGTAGTACATTGTGCAGTCTGATGTTATAACATTAGTACATGTTGAAGACTGATGTTATAACATCATTAGTACATAGTGAAGACTGACATAACAACATTAGTACATGGTGAAATCTATAATGAGAAGTATAATTAATTACACTTGACAAAAATCAGTTTTCACAGTGTACCTTTTGGCTACTGGCCCAACTATTTAAGTTGTAGCTCTTTCTTGTGCCAATCTCTTATCTGATCTCAGCTGCAAGGCTCAATGCATCACATAGTTGAGTTGTTTCTAGGCTAGTGTTAAACACAGCCGAATAGGAATGAAAAGCTATACTGTTCCTTTAGTCAGTAAATACTGAATTGTATCGTGTTCTGAAAACGATGATCTGTATGGGTGAGGCAAATCTTATGTAGATCCCTCCAACATCTCCTTGTCACAACTCCAGTTTAGGGAAGCCTGGTTTTCAACGAGGCTGAGTAGTGATTTCCAATAATTGTTTGTGTTTTCAGGTATGTCACCATCAGTTCCCTGTCCTTCAGTCCTGACACCCAGTTCCTCTGTGCCTCCAGCAACACTGAAACTATACACATCTTTAAACTGGAACAGCACGGACCCAGGTACACACACCTCATTTGTGGCTTAAGGCACTTCTATTCCCTGGAGGCCACACGATCTTAGAATAACAAGACACAAGACTTTGGTGTCTATCAAAACAGCACGCACACTTGCAGACCCACTTCCTCATAGTCACAGATTCAACAGAAGAGTACACAGGAAACCCACCCCCTTCCTGTTGTCGTTTTTCTCGCTCTCTCGATTTCAATACAAGTTAATGGCTTGTGTAATTGTTGCCAAAGCCAAGTTATACTGATAAACGGGATGAGGACAGCAAAGAAAAACATTAATGTTATATGTAATATAACAAAAACGTATCTAATACATAGGCTGTATACAGTACATACTGTAATCTCATGTACTCTAAACACAGTTTATGAAAAACGACTAAATACAGAAATGTAAAGTGTGATTAGGTCAACATTGATGATATAATAATACAGACAAAATGTAAAAATGACTGGTTGTACCTGTGTTGGCAATTACTTACAGAATAATATGTGGAGAAAACAGTATTACAGAAAATAGCACGGTCATCCCTATCTTTGTCCCTTGCTGCCTCTCTGTAGTGTCGAGGAGGAGTGTCCGACCTGGGGATCCTACGTAGGGAAGATGTTCTCAGCAGCAAGCAGCTATCTACCAGCCCAGGTTTCCAACGCACTGGAAGAAAAAACGAATTCTTCCAGTGACGCCTTTCAATTTGTGTAATTGTATCAAAAAACATCGGAGTCATTAGGTGTTGCGTTCGTAATTCAGCTCATTGTTTTCATTTGTACATGTGATTTGGAAGTTTGTATGTATTTTGTTTATTCTTGTCTTCAACTGTTTTCATCAGGTGTCTGGAATGATGAGTCAGGACCGAGCCTTTGCCACCGTGCGCCTCCTAGTGGCCGAACAAAGAAACGTCTGCACACTTGCCGTGTGAGTGTGTGTGTGTGTGTGTGTTGCTTGTCTTATGTATTAGGCTTGGCTACAACATACTGTACCACATTTCAACATTCTACTGTATTCTCTTAATAATATACTGTAACACTGTTAAGTACATTTAGCTGACTTGCTAAACGAATGGCCCTAACTGATGAATGCATCTGCTCCTGTTGAGTGAGAGGGTGTCATGGCTGGCTTGGTCTTTCTGTCTGCCAGGATCCAAAAGCTTCCTCGTCTTCTGGTGGCCTCCTCCGACGGCCAGCTGTTCATTTACAACATAGACCCTCAAGACGGAGGAGAGTGTGTCCTAGCCCAGAAACACAGGTGAGAGGTCAACTAAGTAAGTCAAGGGTCAGCAAAATCACATTGATCCTTGAATTCATTTGATGCCGGCCCTGTTATTGGTGTTTAAAGTGATATCTGTTATTGGTGTTGTTTTCAAGACTATCTGGTCACGTTCTCTCAGTGTTGGCTCTATTCCTCTCTCTCACTTTCTCCTTTTGCTCTGCCTTTTTTCTCTGTATTTCACTCTCCCTTTTTTCCCCTCTCTAGGTTATTTGGTGAGGATGAGGACAAGGAGGAGGGGGCTGAGGCTGAGGGGTTAGAGGTCAGCTTGCCCGCCCAGGCCTGTCCATCATACGCCGCCACCGTTGCCATACCAACCAGCGGCCCTGTCCCTGCCACACTCACAGGTGAGATAGATGGACAAATAGTGATTGTGTATGTGTGTTTGTATATTTGTATGCTTGAAGGGGTTACCCTTCTCCCTCTCTACCCCAAGGCTACTCTGAGGACGGCGGGGCCAGGAAGGGCGAAGTCATCCCGGAACATGAGTTTGCCGCCGGTCCCGTCTGCCTGGACGATGAGAACGAGTTTCCCCCTGTGAGCAGCCGGAAACCCTAACACCCTCACAGAGATCCCAACGCTCCTAGTCTGCTTCTATAACGGCTGTGCTAAAACAATTCAGATCTATACAAGAAAACCTAGTCTGTCAGAGCCTAAGAAAGCAACGTTTAGTGTCATTAAATAAAGGGTGAAACTCTACTGCATAAAAAAACTCATCAGTGATATGCAATGGAAATACATTTAGAGATGTATATCATGAAATAGGATATAAGATTAAAACTGAATTGACCTAATTTGTGTTTAAGCTGTTGAACACAGGGTCCAATCCCAAATATAATTCTGCTTTCAAACACACCTCTGTGATGTGGACGGTACCATTCAGTACCATGGGATTTATTAGGTTCTGTTAAGTACAGAATGCAGATTTATTTTCCTGAGCTGACTTTGAGATTCGATGTAGAAACCGTTTGGTTACAAACAGTCTATTTGAAAAGTTGGCTAATCTCTCCAGGACTCTGGGATGAGCCAAACTCACCAGGACTCTGGGATGAGCCAAACTCGCCAGGACTCTGGGATGAGCCAAACTCGCCAGGACTCTGGGATGAGCCAAACTCGCCAGGACTCTGGGATGAGCCAAACTCGCCAGGACTCTGGGACAAGTCAGGTTCCAATTCGAAATTATATCACTTAGTCTTCCCTACACGAGTGAGTTTTAAAACAATGTTAGTTTGGATGAAGTTTGTTTTAAAGGCTAATCTTGCGATACTCTCTGTGAATATCGGTATTACATTCATATATAATTCCTCTGGAATAGTAGTTGATGCTCATATACGATTTTATAAATGGTACCTTTTAAGTAAGCTGTGTTTAGTTAATCAAGTGTTACAGGGCTTTGCCATGACTTGGGTAAAACACCAATTCTGTCTACAATTACATTGAATACATTGAAATTCAATAGCAACTCTTATTTTCCTAAAATAATTTCTTACTGTAAGTTGAAGTATAAAATGGGCATGCTCCTTGTTTAAGCCAGTAGCATGTGGCCAGTTCTTTTGTAGTGTTATAAATATCCACAAGTGGGTGCTGTAAGCCCCTGTGTTTCAGTCCAGATCCAGGACTAACTCTATTCTAGATCTTTTGTAAAAGGCCAAGCTCAAGAATAGTCCAAGATCATTTCTTAAGCATAACTTAATTCTAGGTTTTTTGTTCCTCTGGCTCCCGTTGGCAATGTCTCTTTTCTGACATAATTCCATGGTTTGTTTAACAGCATTGTATCGTATGTTATTGGAATTAATCTCTGCATGTTATTCACTCTGATACTCTGAGAAGGGAGTTTAAAGAGATATCCAGGTTACAATAGATGTTACTGTGTTTTTAAATATCTTGGCATGACTTTATAATGCATTACGCAATCTGTCTTGTCTGTCCCGTGTCTGATCCCAGAAACCCTTGTCTAGAGCAGGCATCTTCAGAGTATTTACCTTCAGAAATGTATAGAATTTCTGTCTGTATTTTCCTTGGTAGTAACAGTGGACATGTGATTTGTAGTCTGTCTGAGGGTTGAGGTCAATTCCATTTAAATTCAGTCAGTATAGGAAGCACACTGAGTTAACTGAGGCTTCCATCCCAAATCACACCCTATTCCCTTCATAGTGTACTATGTTTGGTCAGAGCACCCTATGGGTACCATTTGGGATGCAGATGAATTCAAATGGAGGTGACCTCAACCCGGTTGTCTCTGTTATAAGACGCCCACAACCTTTGAACTATGACCCCGAAACCATTCCACCTGACCCCGGTCTGTTTTGGTGTTTCGGTAGATAAATTGGTGCCGTGACGGAACTCGAGGTGGCAAGTTTCGCCGTTCGTGAGAGGGTAGAGTGAAGGACAGGCGGACGGACAGACACGCGGGTGGACAGGCATGCGGACAGGTGTGGAGGGCAACAGGCGACCGCAACGCCTGTTAGAACACACACCTGGTCCGGGACGACAGGATATTACAGCGTGAGTCAGGACACAAACAAGAAACAAAAATACATTCTCATCGTGGGGTGCTAAGTTATTTTGTCATTTTGACTAGAAAAAAAGATAGATGAATAAATAAATAAAAATCTCCAACTGGAAATAGTAGATGATTCCTAATTTGGAGGAGGATGGGGGCAGAGACTGTGTTTGTGAGCCCCTGTGGCTGTGTTGGTGTGTGGTACAGTGTGGGGTCAGTCGTGTTAAATACTCTCCACTGTGTCAAAGCACTGCTCTGGAATGTGGTCCAGATGGACCCTGTTCACATTTGAATGCTCTACATTTGATCGGGACCCACTGGAGTCCAACAGAACCTTGGTAAAAGGTAGTGAATTGTAACAAAGAATAGGGTGCCATTTAAAGGACATTCAAGAGCTGAGCTTGACTTAAAGGGATATGTTAGCCCTATATCTGTCTTTTATCATTTTGTGAGCTGCCTTTAGTTTGGAATTTGCCCTTTTGGATTGTAGATTGGTTAAGGATCCATGTAGCGCAGTTAGTAAAGTCTTACAACAACAGGGAGGTGCTTCCCGGGGGAGACAAGACATAAACAGTATGATGTTTCTACTCACTTCACTAAGTCACACCGGGTAAAATAGTTTGATAAATGAATTTCATGTAAACTCTGTACAAGTTAGTTAAGAGGTTTCTTTTCCCCAAAACTATTGTTTAGTATTTTTTCTTTAGTCTACATAGAATGCAGTTTTAAAAAGTGAACATGTCAACAGGAAAGTTTTCAGGAACGAGCACAAAAAATTCACACGTTGATAAGATTTGCAGTATTTTTTCCCAGATAACTGTTTAATTAGTCAGTGAAATTGAGCAATTATAATCTATAAAGGCAACTCTACAACTAAATGACGTTAACAAAGGACAAGTCCCAAATGTGACCATATTACCGATTGTGTCTGAAATGTTGATCTGACGTATGTCTCTGGTCCAAAGTAGTGCACTTTATAGGGAATAAGGTGACAGTAAGGACACTTATGCATTTGTTCGAGTGTGCTGTGTGTTACAAACTTTAGGAGATGCATGACTGAAACAGAAAATATAACCACGGTTTTCATAGCCACATGCATTACTTGAGAAACATATTTTATTGACCAATTAAATTGTATCATTTTCTAATCATAACTTTTTATTATTTCCGTTATTATTTTTGTTATTAACATGATGGTATTTCACTGAAAGATTAAAAATGTAATTGTTTTTATGATTGTTTATTTTGATTCAGTGTATTTTGCTGTATTGATACTTATTAAATGTTTACATGTACGCCTCTTGGACACAATCCGGAAGGTGGTTTTTGTATGTGCAGTATGTGCCTCTGATATCATTTTTTAATGTGCAACTGTATTTTGCGGATTGCACAAGACCAAAAAAAACTACAAACAAACAAATGAATAAATAAAGAAGTAGACTAAGTAGGATGGAGATTATGGAAAGCATCTAACTTGTGTTGAGTGATTTATTTACCTGAGCTTTGATTTCGTTTTGACTTCACCTTATTTATATGCAGATAACTGAGTTGTTGCTGTCATGTCCTGGCTATGCCCCTAGCCATCTTTGCGCTGGCTGGGGCCATAGTCAGGGCATGACCAAAAGAGGTGACTCTAGCCACCTCTATGTGTTTTGGTCTCCCCAATTGGAGGCAGGTGTTCGTTATTGCCTCCAATTGGGGAACCTATTTATGTTCAATGTTTCCACACGGTCGTGTGGTTCATTTTGGTTGTTAGCCGAAGGCGCTACTACCCAGTTGTAAGTTTGCTTTAAGTTTGTTTGTTTGTTCCGTTTGAACTTCATTAAAGACATGGTGTACTACTCATACAGCCGTTCTGCCTCTGCCTATCTGTCCAAACCCCAAACTTATGACAGTTGCTGCTGGCTCTGTCCTGAGGGTCAGGTTTTCATAAGTGATCTATCTGGATAATGACAACCCGACACGCTTAAATATAAACTGTATACTGAACAAAAATATTTACACCTCATGTAAAGTTGTGGTCCCATGTCTCATGAGCTGAAATAAATTATTCCAGGAATGCTCCATAAGCACATAAAGTTTCTTTCTCTCATGTGAATTTCATACTCTACGGCTTAATTAATTAATTTCAATTCCTTATATGAATTTCTACGCTAAAACTTTAACAAATTGAATGATATATTTAGTTCAGTGTTGAAATTATTGAATTGATGGAGACTGATTGACTGATATGGGAACTGCGGGAATAGCGGTTCTATTAATTCTATTTCTCTGCATTTATTTTCTATCCAAATGCAAAATCCTGGGTAACGTTTGAAAGATGAGCCTCTTTGTCATGTGACATTTTGGAGAATTGATGATCACAGCAAACCTTTCTTTTAGGCTTTTCTGCTAATCCAAGCTCCTATTTTTCACATTGCTTTTCAAAACCAGGAATGAATGCGGGTCAAAGGTGCAGCAAGGTAGCCTAGCAGTCAAGAGCATTGGGCCAATGAATGGTGTCTGGTTCTAATCCCAGTGCCAAGAAGGTGAGAAACCTGCTCAGTGCACAAAGACGATCTTATAACAGCTTCTACTGGCGTCTAAACAAATAAAGCAGGAAAAAGTCACCACCCATTTTCAGGTCTCTTTTAAAGTACTTATTAAAACCACATGTATCTCTCCACAACACAGTTTTTTTTGTTTGCCAGCACACATTTGCCCTTCCCCGTAGAAAGGAGTTCGACTAGACAAGTCAGTGCTCAGCGCTCTCCCACATGCACATGTCCATCGCCCCTCGGCAGCCATGGGACCCATGCTGGCCCCCCGTGCACTGGTGCAACCAGGGTTCGAAAACCGGACCACAATGACGCCGTTGTACTACGATGCTGGGATTTAGACCATTAAACCACACAGGGTCTCGAGTTTCAGGTTTATACTTGTATTATCAGGCAGTTTTTGAGGTGGCTTGGTTGGTCGAACATGACTTTCGCAATGTCAGGGTTGTAGTTGTTATTCTCAAAAAGGACTAGTAGGGGGAAAAAGTGATTAGGTAGGAGTTCCCACAAAAATGCTTGTGTAAATGTAGGAAGAAAAGAGGAACATAGATTGTATGAGAGAAACACAGAAAGAGGTCAACTCTTATCTGACTGTTGACTCAACCATACCTCACAAGAGCACCTGGTTCCTAGAAAGTCCACTGAGACGTTTCATTTTTATTTGATCTTTTCTCGTATTCCATATGCAAGAATTGTTGCCTATAAACTGTATAGAGTAAACTCAAGTATTTGGCCCCATTTAATGAAATTGAGCATAAAAAATATACAGCACAAACATTTAAATGTCTTTTGGGCTCAAATGTACATTTTACTGAGTAATAAAAGAAAAATCTGAAACACCCCTAAACAATATTTTATATCTATCTAAACAAAGTGAAATCTGTCAAGAATGGTTATGCTTCTTAGTTGGTCTCAGTCTTCAGGAACTAAATTAATGCCTGGCACCTGTTCATGTTTGCCTGAAGTATAAAATCAGGTGGTACGCATGTAAAATCCTTTTGTGATCTATCAACATGGGTCAAACCAATAAGATGGTTGCAGACCCAGATCGGGTAAAGGATATATAAAAATACACAATACCACTAAGCACAGTCAGGGCAATAATCCAAACATTTTGGAGGTCTCGAACAGTTGCACATTTTCCAAGAGGATGTATGTCCATATTGCCCCCACGGACAGTGAACAAGATGGTGAGGGAGCCAAAGAAGAATCCCAGGATCACAGTTTCAGTATTGTACTGTCTTACAGCATCTCGCGGTCATCAAGTCTCAAAATCAAGTGGCACCGCCCACCTCTGTGTCGACAAGCTCTGTGGAAAGGTTGCATAAAAGAAGCCTCTACGGTGCCCAGCATGAATGCAGCATCAGAACATTGCCAAGCCTTCTTATTGCAATTGGAATTGTGTGTTATTACTGCCAGATGAGACAAAAACTGTTTGGACATCTACAACATTGGCATGTTTGAAGGCAAAAGGGAACTGCATGCAAGGAAAAGCACCTGATAGTCAGAGTAAATGGTGGTGGATCATTGATGCTTTGGGGATGTTTTGCTACTAGTGGTCCAGGAGTTCTTATTAAGATTGAGGGACAAATGAATTCCACTAAGTCCTGGATATTTTGGACCCAAACCCAGTATCCTCTGAAAGGTGACTGACATTTGGCCAAGGATGGACTGTTCTACAAAACATCCATCATAACCTATACAGAAATGTTGCAGGACCACAAAATCAATATATGACAATGGCCTCAGTCTCCAGGCTTGAATCCAATTTGAAACGTGGTCTGAATTTAAGCAGGCAGACAACAAGCTCTAACTTAAGACTATCAAGAATCTATTCTTGAAATATAATTTATTTTAGTTTGGCCTAAAACATTTAACATAGGATTTTCAGGGGGAAAAATCCTACTATTTATTGAAAAAAATATTGCGTTTTGACTTTGAGAACTTGTTGTGCTGAAATAAAAGTATATGGCTCTCTCTTATGTTTGAAGACACTCCTTAAGTTGACTGTAACTCGAGAGAGTGTTTCTGTTATGTGAACTACCCCAGTGTGCATCACAGGAAAATGTGACGTGTTTTGCGATAAGAAAATAACCAGCGAAGAACAAACACCAAAGTGAATAAAATCAAGACGTCTGTTTATTTTGTGTCCTTTGCCCTTTTGTACCTTCCTCTTTACACAGACATCACACTCTCTTGTAAACAAGCCAGCTTGCTCAGTTGCTCCTAGTGCAGCCAGCATGCTGTCTATGGTGCCAGCAGTTTAATTTGTACCTTAACTATTTAATCTTCATTATTATTTTTATTATTAAGTGCACACATCCATTATGTTGGGCCTTTCAATATGAGTTGTAATAGGTATTGTACTGAGCAAAACCTAAAAACAGCCTGGCTACTTGAGAGATAGAGGGTTACCGCAAATTAAAACTGTTAGAGTTATAATTTATAGTTATAATTTATAGTTAGTTGTCACGTCCTGGCTATGCCCCTAGCCATCTTCGCACTGGCTGGGGCCATAGTTAGGACGTGGCCAGAAGAGATGCCTATAGACACCTCTATGTTCTTGGGTGTCCCCAATTGGAGGCAGGTGTTGGTTGTTGCCTCCAATTGGGGAACCTATTTATGTTGAATGTTTGCTCACATTAATGTGGTTCATTTCTGGTTTGTCAGCCGAAGGCTATACTACCCAGTCGCTAGAGCTGCGTTGAGTTTGTTTGTTTGTTTCTTTCTTCATTAAACATGGATTACAAAGTTTTTTTTGCGTCTGCCCTTCTGTCCTTGAAACAGCATTGTGACATTAGTCCCAGTCCATTTCTACAATGTAATTTTTATGAATCTGATTTTAAACCTAACAGTAACTACAATGTTTATCCTATGACCACAAATAATCCCTTGAGCTTACCTGAGTTCTTTAGTTATTATTCATTGTTAAAGCAAATGTTTACGAACAACATTTTCAATCTGTAAAGGAGAGTAGGGAAGGTTAGGCAAAACAGATTAAATGATCCATTATGTTTGTATCTATCCAAAAGGGACCATTTTAAAGCGTGTGTCAAATTTGGTAAACTTCTTTTTCAAATTACATTGCAAATTACATGGTATCATGCAACATTAATGTAATGTTAATACATTACTAATGCACAATCAATTTGAACCAAATATTTCTTTAATTTAGCATCCAGTCTTGTCATACGTCCTGGTTTCATACATAATGTGTTAATAAAAATGCTTGATAGCTGTAACAGTATCCATAGTGACAGAATACTTTCTGTATAATGTAGCTAACTACCATTTTAGTTTAAACTACAAAGATGGACAAATAAACGCCTGGGTCAATGTTATTGATTGGCAGATTATGTACATAACCCATGAATAGCGATGTTGCATGATCAATTGCTATGATGTTGTCAATTGCTATGTTTACTATAAATGTTGCTGTATTACCTTTTAAAACAAATTTCATGTACACTACTGTTCAAACATTTGGGATCAATTAGAAATGTCTTTGTTTTCGAAAGAAAACCTTTTTTTTTCTCCATTAAAATAAAACAAAATGTATCAGAAATACAGTGTAGACAGAGCACATGTTAAGATAAACAGTTGTAGCTGTAAACGGCAGATTTTTTATGGAATATCTACATGGGGTACAGAGGCCCATTATCAGCAACCATCAGTCCTGTGTTCCAATGGTACGTTGTGTTTGCTACTCCAGGTTTATCAAGCCTAATTCATCATTATTTATCCTCTTTGCCATTTTGGTAGCACAGCTAAAAACTGTTGTGCTGATTAAAGAAGAAATAAAAAGTCCTTTAGACTTGTTGAATATCTGGAGCATCAGCAATTGTGGTTTCAATTACAGGCTCAATATGGCCTGAAACAAAGACCTTTCTTCTAAAATTCATCACTCTATGCTTGTTCTTAGAAATGAAGATAATTCCATGCAAGAAATTGCAAAGAAACTGAAGATCTCGTACAACACTGTGTACTACTCCCTTCACAGAATAGCGCAAACTTTCTCTAACCAGAACAGAAAGACGAATCGGAGGCCCCGGTGCACAACTGAGCAAGAAGAGAAATACATTAGTTTTTACTTTGAGAAAATGACACCTCACAGGTCCTCAACTGGCAGCTTCAATAAACAGTACCTGCAAAACACCAGTCTCAACATCAAAAGTGAAGAGGCAACTCTGGGATGCTGGCCTTAGGCAGAGTTGCAAAGAAAAAGCCATATCTCAGACTGGCAAAATAAAAGAAAACATTAAGATGCGTAAAAGAACACAAACATTGGTTAAAGGAAGATTGGAAAAAAGCTGTATGGACAGATAAATCTAGGTTTTTAGATGTTTGGATAACAAAGAACATTTGTGAGATATACCAAATTAAAAGATGCTGGTGGAATGCTTGCCACCCTTTGTCAAGCATGGTGCAGGCCATGGGTTGGTCTGGGTGTGTTTTTGATTGTGGTAAAGTGGGACGTTTGGGGTTAAAGGGATCTTAAGGAAGAAAGATTATCACTCCATTTTGCAATGCCATGCCATACCTCGTGGACAGCGCTTGATTGGTACCAGTTTCATCCTACAATAGGACAATGACCCAAAGCACAACTCCAAACCGCCCAAGAAATAATATCATGTATAATTTCATGGTAAACAAGGAATTTTCTAAGTGGCCCCAAACATTTGATATTTTATATTTCCCATTATGCGTTTTGGGACGAAATGTTTTAATGGTGATAAAACAATATTACTACTGTAGCAAGCAAGGTAACTTACTAAAGGAACTTTTCATTGCATAACCCTAATCCAGCCTGAAACCTCACAGAGTTGATACACAGTGGCATAGAAAAACTCCCTAGTTTTATTGAAACTTAGGAAAAAACCTAGATTGGATCATAGCTGTGTCAGGTGAAGATTATAAGACCTTTTGGGCCATGTTAATGTGTTTGCATGTTCAGATGACATGTAGGTCAAGAAATGTAGATTCCAAGTCAGCTCCAGGTTGACAAGGACAGGGAAAATCAGATGTAGGGAGGGCCGTGGCAGCAGGATTCCACGGGCAGCAACCTGACCGGCAACACAACTAGGAGGACATCGGACAGGGACAGCCACAGCTCATGCAGGCCAGGTAGACCAGAGGCATCGTCCAGGGGCTCATGTCCTCCTAAGGGTAAACAGCATACCAGAAATGTTAGAGAGTGCATTCTTTAGATTCAAAAGGATACCTAATCATACTTTTCAGAGTGACCCTTGTCCATCGTCACATAAACTAATGTGACATAAGCACCTGGGACAAGACAGACTGACTCTAGTCCCCAGGCACAATAATATTGCAGTGTAAAACTAGTCTGACACAGGGGGGTCCAGAGACCCTGTGGCCCTATTCAAAGGTTAGAAACAACCAGGCAGTAAAAAGCTCCATCCTCTTGGCCAATTATCTGACCAAAAGGGACACCAAACAACTACAACCACCTTTAAAGAGGGCCGGGTATCGCCCATAGAGTTCACTTCCATTGGACTAGGGCTGCAACAGAGAACAACCATAAGCTGACTCTTACTCAAAAGTGACTCTGCCCTCGGCATTGGAAGGAATTCCCAGTTGAGAGGAGAGCCCGTCTGGCACAAACAGCAAGTGTGGCTTGTAAATCCAGTTCCTTTACCAAACTAAATGTAATCATAAACCTTGCTAATGAGATGTCTTTAGATACTGAGTTGAGACTGAGTCCAATATCTCGCACATGAATCACCATATCATTCCAAAGTAGTGGAGCTCTGTGGGAGAAAAAGCCCTGCCTCCAGCAGTTTGTTTCGATATTCAAGGTACAGTATGGAGGTCTGCATCTTGGGATCTTAAGGCAGATGTAGGTATTTATGGCATGACAAATTCAGGTAGAGTTTGGTCCGAAAATAATTGGACAATAACAGGTTTTGTTATTTTGGCTTTTTACCAAAATATATTACAGTTACAGTTAAATAATGAATATGCTCTTAGGGTACAGTCTCTCAGATTTAATTTGAGGGTATTCACATCAAAATTGGAGGAAGGTTTTAGGAATTACAGCTCTTTATTATGTACCCCCCTCTTTTTCAAGGAACCAAAGTAATTGGACAATTAACTCAAAGGTGGATATTAGCAATGGACAGGTGTGGGCTATTTCTTCATTATTTCTATATCAATTAAGCAGATAAAGGTCTGTTGATTCAAGGTGTGGTACTCACATTTTGAAGCTGTTGCTGTGAACCCACAGCATGCAGTCGAAAGAGCGCTCAATGCAAGTTAAACAGGCCATGCTTAGGCTGCAAAAAAATCCATTAGAAACATAGCAGGAGTGGCTAAATCAACAGTTTTGTACATTCTGACAAAAAAATAAGACCTAGATGTCCATGAATGACAAAAGTGGTGAATGATTGTATGATCCTTGTCATGGTAAAGAAAACCCCTAAACAACATCCAGCCAAGTGAAGACCACTCTCCAGAAGGTAGGCATATCATTATCCAAGTCTTCCATAAAGAGAAGACTTCACAAGAGCAAATACTCTTGTGAGTTCACCTCAAGGTGCAAACAATTCATAAGCCTCAAGAATAGAAAGGCCAGATTAGACTTCTAAAAAACATCTAAAAAAGCCATCTCAGCTCTGGAACAGAAATCTTTTGGAAAGATGAAACTAAGATCAACCTGTCGCAGAATCGGAAGAAAAAGGTAAGGAAAAGACTTGATGATCTGAATCATACCAAATCATCTATAAACCACAGTGGAGGCAATGTGAGGGCATGGGCATCCATGGCTTCCAATGGCACTGGGTCACTAATGTTTGTTGATGATGTGACCGAAGACAGAAGCAGCCAGATGAATTCTGAAGTATACATGGATATATTCTCTGCTCAGATTCAGCCAAATTCAGGGAAGTTGATTGGACGGCACTTCACTTTACAGATGGACAATGACTCAAAACATACTGGGAAAGCAACCAAGGAGTTTTCTAAAGCAAAGAAGTGGAATATTCTACAATGGCCAAGCCAGTCATCTGATCTCAACCCAATCAAGCATCCATTTCACTTGCTGAAGACAAAACTTATGGCAGAAAGACCAACAAAAAACAACTGAAGGCAGCTGCAGTAAAGGCCTGGCATAGCATCACAAATGAGGAAACCTAGTGTTTGCTGATGTCCATGCATTCCAGACTTCAAGCAGTCATTGCCTGCAGTATTCTTGACAAAGTATTAAACATTTACATTTTATTTATGATTGTGTTCATTTGTCCAAATACATTTGAGCCCCTGAAATACAGAGACTGTGTATGAAAATGGTTGCTATTTCTAAAGCTTTCATATTATATTTTTGTTCAACCCCTTGAATTGAAGCTGAAAGTCTGCAATTCAATTACATCTTGGTTGTTTCATTTCAAATTCATTGTGGTGGCTTACAGAGACAAAATAATGAAAATTGTGTCAGTGTCCAAACATTTCCAGACCTAAGTAGGAGCAAGTCCAGGTTATGCTTTATAGGTGAACAGTAAAACCTTAATACAGGCACATGCACAGATGCCCCTGTCTCTTTGCCCTCAGACTCAATATGCCCACCTTTTGCCCATCAGTGCCCACATTCTATCTGCATGATGCATTGTTCACTCAGTTGGGCATGCTTCGCCGGTCTGCAAGATGTGCATGCATCGTGGAAGTGGACGGGTTAAGAGTATTGTGATCAATTTCTTTTGTTCTGGTAAAGATTCTAGCATCCGTGTTAAGCACTAATTGAAGTATATTTCTGTTATCAGGGTAAATGGGGAGAAGAGCATTCTAAGAGGGTAATCTTGAAGTAATAAAGGCATAGATAAGCTTCTCTGCACAATTTTTCAATAAAATGTCTCAGATTTTTGCAATGGTCCGACAATGGAAAAAATGTTGCTCTTATTTGTTCTTCAAAAGAGAGATTAAGGTCCAGGGAAAATAATGAGGTCTCAGAGCTATTTTGGGATATGACCGTACAACCATTTAGGTTTACTCTGAGATTGGACAACAAATCTCTTTGTGTTTTGGCTCTTAAAATAAGAATTACATTTCAAACACAAGCTTCCAGGGTCGGTCATTTGTGCCCTTTTCCATGTTTCATCAAAATATATGGCATTGTCTGCATGATAGTGAAAATTGACATTTTGATTCCAGATGACATCAACAAAAGGCAGCAAAACAAGTAGCAGTCCCCAAATCGAGCTTTAAGAACATCAAATATGTACCTTGATTTTGGTCCTTAAAAGTGAAATTCTCCTTTAAGATGACTATGAAGGTTGCATAATGAGTTAGGAGAAACTAGCAGGTGTTATGGTTTTAGAAATATGAACCAGACACTTACGTCCAAATGCCTTGTGAAATAGCCTGGGGAGGAGGTTTTGACAACAACTTGATATTTAACCCACATGCACTTTCCCACAGTTCTTATAGTACCCTCTCTGGTGTTGTAGAACACTGGGCTAAAACTTCCATTTTACTTGGTTTGTCTGCTGCATCTTCTGTGTCTGCATACTTCAATCACAGACATAGAATTTGCTAGACCTTCTGACCAATCACAGTATGTACCCTAATATGGGCCATGAGAAAAAGCTAGAAAATGGTCTTTGTGCAGGATCTTAAGAAATTCTTCCTTTGTGCACACAACCCCCCCAGCCTCGCACTGGCACCTGATATCACAAGCTTACATTTAAACACTACAAGGATATCAGTCTGGTCGTATTGGGTTTATTCACGTCATTCACGCTGGGCTTAGGTGAGCTCCAGTGCTACGGCACATGTACTAAATTTCAGAAATAGGCTTGTGAAACAGAAACTAGTAGCGCCTTTAAATCAGCATATGTAGAAAATTATTAGATGCTGTCTTGGACCCTGGTGCCTTGATTGTGATGAGTTGGCTTAAATTCAGAGCTGGCTACCATTGAAATGGCCCGATCAGCACACTTTAATTAATTATGGGTGTGGTATAGATAATGACCTGAGTACTAATCTACATTTTTTCAGGAACGTTTAGCAATTTGCAACTTATATTTATCGATCGTTATAATTTATTCTGTTGCTGTTTTATTTTATTTTATTGGTACTCGCTAACGTGTCTATGATGTGCAAATGTTCATTACAAAGTCAATAATAATTTATAGACATGTTTATCAGCTACAGTGGATATAAAAAGTTTACACACCCCTGTTAAAATGCCAGGTTTTTGTGAGGTAAAGGAATGAGACAAAGATAAATCATTTCTGACTTTTCCCACTTTAAATTTGACCTATAATGTGAACAACTCAATTGAAAAACAAACTGAAATATTTAAGGGGAAAAATGAAAAATAAAAACCTTACAATAATCTTGTTGCATAAGTGTGCATGCCCTCTTATAACTGGGGATTTGGTTGTGTTCACAATTAACAAATCAAATTCAAACTCATGTTAAATAGAATTAATTACACACCTACCATCATTTAAAGAGACTCTGATTAATGTCAAATAAAGTTCAGCTGATCTAGTTGGATTTTTCTCACATTTTCTTAGTTGCATCTCAGAGCAAAAGCCATTGTCCGCAGATAGGTTCCAAAGCATCAGCAGGATCTAAATATATCAGTCAGGAGAAGGGTACAAAATAATTTCCGAAGAACATAGTGAAGACAGTCATCATCAAGCGAAGAAAGTATGGCACCACAGAGACATTATTAAGAACTGGAAGTCCCTCCAAAATTGAAGAAAAAAACTGAAGTAAACTGATCAGGGAGGCTTCCAAGAGGCATACAGCAAAAGTAAAGGAGCAGCAGGAATTTCTGGCAAGTACTGGCTGTGTGCTACATGTGACAACAATCTCCCTTATTCTTCAAATGAATGGGCAATGAGGTAGGATGGCAAGACAGAAGCCTTTTCTTACAAAGAAAAACATCCAAGTCTGGCTGAAATTTACAAAAACAAACATCACATCTTCCAAAAGCACGTGCGAAAATGTGTTATAGTCTGATTAAACCAAGGTAGAATTTTTGGCCATAAGTCCAAAGGTATGTTTGGCGCAAAAACATCAGTGCACATCACCCAAAGAACACCATACCCACAGTGAAGCCTGGTGGTGGCAGCATCATGCTTTGGGGCTATTTTTCATCAGCTGGAACCGGGGCCTTAGTCAATAAATTCACATCAAAATAATTTATTAGCCTACATTCATACAATTCAGATTTTCTGAAGGGAAAAGATTGAGCTCTTGAACTTTGCAGCATTTTTCATTAAGAACCTAGTTTATTAAATTCTAATTCACCAATGTATTCCGTTGGGAGTTGATGGCCTGCACGAATGCATGGCTGAGTGCCGAGGCATTTTATCAGTGCCTGTTTGGACAGGTTCAGTCAGTTTTATTGTCAATAGGTTTCTGATTGTGGCGGCTGCATTCATGCCTGCTACTGGCATGTCTAGTACAAGAACCGGTTTTGCCTTGCCAGCATTTGCAAAACTGAATTCTGAATATAGTTTGTCCACAATAAGTTTACCTATTTACATGCAGTATATTTACATTCATATAGTTATATTTATTAATACTTATATTGTATTATTAATTATTCACTGTAGGTACATGCCATTCTCTGGCAACTGCTGATCAATATCTAAATATAATAGTTTTTATGCATCGGTAAGAGCTTTAATCTACGCACCCATGAAAGTATGTTTTTTTGGATTGGATTAATATAGTTAAAAAAAAACGTGTGATGTAACAGGATGTTAATAGCCTGAAGGGTTTTAATAAGGTTCAACATATCCAGAATGATTTCACATGGGGTCAAGAACATGTTGTACTCTGGGCGTAGTGCTACAGATAAGCAAACATTGTAATCAGTTAGTTGCAGACCGCATCAACAAAAATAACCAGTTTTTACGTAACACAAACCCTATGAGGTACAACACTTCAAAATGTTCACACTTTTTTGCCACATACACTACAGTTCAAAAGTTTGGGGTCTATTAGAAAGTTCCTTATTTTCCATGACAACATACATGAAATGAGTTAGCAAAATTAATAGGAAATATACTCATTGACAATGTTAGAAATAATGATTTTTTATTTAAATAATATTTGTGTCCTTCAAACTTTGCTTTCATCAAATAATCCTAAATTTGCAGCATTTACAGCCTTGCAGACCTTTGGCATTCTAGGTGTCATTTTGTTGAGGTAATCTGAAGAGATTTTACCCCATGCTGCCTGAAGCAACTCCCACAAGCTGGACTGGCTTCTTACATACCATACAGTCAAGCTGCTCTCACAATAGCGCAACATTTAAGATCTGGCGTTTGTGCTGGCCATTCCATTATAAAAAGAATACCAGCTGACTGCCTCTTCCCTAAATAGTTCTTGCTTGAGCTGTGCTATGGGTCAATGTCCTGTTGTAGGAGTAAATTGGCACTAATCAAGCACCGTCCATAGGGTATGGCATGGTGTTGCAAAATGGAGTGATAGCCTTCCTTCTTCAAGATCCCCTTTACCCTGTACACATCACCCATTTTACCACAACCAAAGCACATCCAGACCTTCAAATTGCTTCCAACATGCTTAACAGATGGCATCAAGCACTGCAGCATCTTTTCATTTGGTCAGTGTTTTTCTTTGTGATCCAAATACCCAGGGATGGACTGGCCATCCGGAGGTTCGGGACTTTTCCTTGTGGGCTGGGCCAACCAGCCTTACGTGGGCCGCCCAGCAGCCTCTCATTATGAGCAATTTTTTCCAGGATGATCAGAATACTATGGGTCACTCAGCCTGACTTCAAATTCTATCTCCCTCCCACATGGAAAACTCATGCAAAACATATATGCACATATATGTAGAGGATTTCTTAACATACATTTACATATGTGCCCTGAATGTGTTCATGAAATATATAACTTGCGCGTCTCACAGTATCTTAATACAATGCATGTCAAATATATTAAGGTTGTATATTATGGGTTAAAATTACTAAATTTATGAATAAGCTGTATATTAAGCATTTCTTATCACCACATAATGGAATTAACTTAATAATACATTATTTTCCAGAGAATCTCCCTGTTATAGTGAATTTAACTGATTATTGTTGGCAAAATGGAGAGCAAACCAACATAACCACCAGTCTGGGCCATATTGCATCGTATTAATTACTGTGAAAAAGAAAATTATTATCTTTTACAAACAAGATTTGATTTGTTAATTGTATTAATTTACCATCATTTCTATTACATACATTATAAATGCAAGTTAGAAAAAAATTGTTAGAGTCACTCATCTTAATTTAATAAGTATCTTTATTCACAGTATCATACCACTGCCATTGTGTCACAATATAATGCACCAAGGTGTTTACTCTAGTCACTGTCAAGCAGCATCGAATATGTAAATATATGTATGAAATATATGGCCATACATTAGTATTGTTTTAAAACAATATAGGCACATATATTGGCACATATTTAAAATGTTTTTGAAATATATGTCAATATATAATACTTACATGTTGGTTGTTTCAATCTCTCTGGTGCATAGAGGTCTACACAACGGCTTCTCACATGGACGTTTGAGTTCACAAATATATTTTTATTATTATAAGCTTCCACCCGGGCTGTTTCACGTCAGTTTCCTGGGCTGGTGTTTTACCCAAGTCCGCACCTGCGAACACCTCAAACTCAGATTTGTCTGTCCATAATTCTTTTTTCCCATTTGTCCTCTGTATAGTGTTTGTGTTCATTTGCCTATCTTAATGTTTTTTTATTGGCAAGTCTGAGAAATGGCTCTTTGTAATTTGGCCTAGATGACCAGCTTAGCAAAGTCTCCTCTTTATTTTAACGTTGAGACTGGTGTTTTGCAGGTACTATTTCATGAAGCTCGCAAACCTTTGAGGCATCTGATTCTCAAACCTGACACTTTAATGTATTTGCCCTCCTGCTCAGTTGTGCACTACTGAGTTTCAGGAAAAGGTTATTCATTTATGGTCACTTTGTGCCTGTAATCGAACCCACAATTGCTGATGCACCAGATACTCAACTAGTCTAAAAAAGACCAGATTTGCTGCTTTTTTATCAGTACAACAGTTTTCAGCTATGCTACCATAATTGCAAATGGGTTTTGTAATGATCAATAAGCTTTATAAAATGCAAACTTGGATTAGTGAACACAACGTGCCAATGGAACACAGGACTGATAGTTGCTGATAATGGGCCTCTAACTCTAAGTAGATATTCCATAAAAAATCAGCTGTTTCCAGCTACAATAACCAATTGAACCATTAGCAATGTCTCCACTGGAAGTTTTTGTTATTTTAATGGCCATTAAAAAAAATCTTCTTTATATTGAATAAAGAAAATAAAGATATTTGAAACGGAAAAATAAAGTAAAAAATGTCAATATTAAACCTTGGAACATTGGTTAGTTGAGATCAAAATCAAACTTAAAAACAAAAGGTCAGAAATTGCTAAAGTAATGCTATGAAAAACAAAAGAACAAAAGTGGTATGCTTTAAAACCAAAGCATGACGTTCAATTATCTACATGCAAGAAAACATTATTATATAAATAATGCAAAATAGTTTTCAAATAGTTACTAGCTTACAACAAACCCTATTCCATATCACCTACACTCTTGCCAGTGTTGGGTTGAAAACCGACCACCTGCCAAACTCCTAACCCTTTTGCATTAACACTATTCTCCATTGTTGTGAAGTGATGCTTGCAGAGATGTTTGTCCTTCACGCTGTTGTCAATTTACTCTAAATTTTACTGATCTTAGTAGCAAAAAATATTTAATTGTGTTTTTCATGACAGCAGTCAAAATGATTATGTGTCCTTGTATTATAGAAGAACATTTTGTTTGTTCATAATGTGTGCAATTTTCTGTTAGGATGTGGTATATTGGTCTATAAAGACATATTTTTTCTGAAATTTTACCCCATCTGAGCCATCTCCAATGTTTCTTTCACCTATTTCAAAGCGTGTTAAGGATTAAATGTAGCCATAGCTGTTCTGAAAAAAAATTCAAGAAAATTTAACAATGATTGAGGAATGCCTGGAATGTGAAGGGAAGTAGGCAGTTGTGGGGGTCGCTCATAATTCTTCTACCATTTGGGTCATGTGGGACAGCAAGGTCTGGCTCACTTTGGATTGCTCATATTGACCAGTATTGTGTGCCTCAGAATATATATAAATTGACCAACTAGCCTACTGACAAAATAAAGCCAATTAAAGGGGTGTTAGATTTTGGCTAAGCCATTTTCTTGCCTGCCGAAATTATACACCTGCACTGTATTTTCTATAATACAAGACAGAAAACATAAACATTTTGACTGTTGTCATCAAAGACACAATAACAAATTTGGTTCCTATTAAGATCACTGAAACTTAATTGACAAAAGAGTGAAGGGCAAACATCTCCACAAGCAATCAAGTCGCAGCAATGGAGAATAGTGTGAGCATTTGGAGCTAGGAGTCCATTGGGTACTGCAGTACCCATCCAGCAGTACCCAACGGGTTTGGGTAGGGTCGGTCTTTAATTGCTAAATATTTCACCATGTACTTCGAGTTTGGGCTGGGTTTGAACTGTACATTAATTAATATAAATATATACAGTGGCGAGAACAAGTATCTGATACACTGCTGATTTTGCATGTTTTCCTGCTTACAAAGCATGTAGAGGTCTGTAATTTTGTCACGTCCCCGCCTCCACGATCACGTGGCGGCGGGTCCTCGCGTCCCTGAACAGCGAACGCGCACCTGTTTGTCACACTCGCCCACACCTGTTCCCAATCTACGCTCACACACATGCTCCCACTCACCTCATCACCAACTATATTTCTACTGCTCTCTGTCATCTCTCCCCTGACGGACCAATGGTCTCTGCTCACATGCCATGTCTTGCACTTCACAAACCTTCGTTTTGCTTTTCTGTGTACCGACCGATCGCCCGTCCCTGACTATACTTTTGCTCTCCGCCCGAGTTCCGACTGCCTGCCTGTCCCCGACTATTCTGCCTGTTCCCTGCCTGTACTACTGCCGCCAAATTATTTGCAGACCCTTTGCCCGTCCCCGACTACTCTGCCTGCATCCAGCCTGTACCATCGCCACCAGTTCATGAGTCTTCTCACTTCCCGTTCCCGGCAACTCCACCTGCCACTCCCCCTCTCCTCTCCAGTCCGCGCTTGGATCCTTACCTGTGCCCGTGACAATTTTTTACCATAGGTACACTTCAACTGTGAGAGTCAGAATCTAAAACAAAAATCCAGAAAATCACATTGTATGATTTAAAAAAAATATTTATTCCGCATTTTATTGAATGACATAAGTATTCGATCACCTATCAACCAGAAAGAATTCCGGCTCTCACAGCCTGTTAGTTTTAAGAAGCCCTCCTGTTCTCCACTCATTACCTGTATTAACTGCAACTGTTTGAACTTGTTACCTGTATATAAGACACCTGTCAACACAATCTCTGCAACACTCAATCAAACAGACTCCAACCTCTCCACAATGGCCAAGACCAGAGAGCTGTGTAAGGACATTAGGGATAAAATTGTAGACCTGCACAAGGCTGGGATGGGCTACAGGACAATAGGCAAGCAGCTTGGTGAGAAGACAACAACTGTTGGCGCAATTATTAGAAAATGGAAGAAGTTCAAGATGACGGTCAATCTCCCTCGGTCTGGGGCTCATGCAAGATCTCACCTCGTGGGGCATCAATGATAATGAGGAAGGTGAGGCATCAGCCCAGAACTACACGGCAGGACCTGGTCAATGACCTGATGAGAGCTGGGACCACAGTCTCAAAGAAAACCATTAGTAACACACTACGCCGTCATGCATTAAAATCCTGCAGCACACGCAAGGTACCCCTGCTCAAGCCAACGCATGTCCAGGCCCATCTGAAGTTTGCCAATGACCATCTAGATGATCCAGAGGAGGAATGAAAGAAGGTCATGTGGTCTGATGAGACAAAAACAGAGCTTTTTGTTCTAAACGCCACTCGCCGTGTTTGGAGGAAGAAGCAGGATGAGTACAACCCCAAAAACACCATCCCAACTGTGAAGCATGGAGGTGGAAACATCATTCTTTGGGGATGCTTTTCTGCAAAGGGGACAGGATGACTCCACCGTATTGAGGGGAGGATGGATAGGGCCATGTATCACAAGATTGGCCAACAACCTCCTTCCCTCAGTGAGAGCATTGAACATGGGTCGTGGCTGGGTATTTCAGCATGACAACGACCCGAAACACACAGCCAGTGCAACGAAGGGGTGTGTGGGGTAAGAAGCATCTCCAGGCCTAGCCAGTCTCCAGACCTGAACCCAATAGAAAATCTTTGGAGGGAGCTGAAAGTCCGTATTGCCCAGCAACAGCCCTGAAACCTGATGGATCTGGAGAAGGTCTGTATGAAGGAGTGGGCCAAAATCCCTGCTGCAGTGTGTGCAAATCTGGTCAAGAACTACAGGAAACGTTTGATCTCTGTAACTGAAAAAAAGGTATCAGTACCAAATATTAAGCTCTGCTTTTCTGATGTTTCAAATACTTATGTCATGCAATAAAATGCTAATTAAATATTTATCTTACAGTTGAAGTGTACCTATGGTAAAAATTACAGGAAAACCTGCAAAATGAGCAGTGTATCAAATACTTGTTCTCCCCACTGTAAATATATATCACCTTTTAAACCAACCATGTCATTGTTTGTGACAATAGGTAAAGCCATCCCTTTAAAATTGAAACGAAAGTTGACTGAGATGTGTGTCAGCTTTTGTGGTAAAGATATTAGGCCTTTACATTTTTTGAATGGCGATGGCTTTGAAGTACTTGTGCAAGAGCTCATCACTGTAGGGCCTATGCTTGGGAGAGTTTATTTTAGCTCACTTATGCCCAGCCCTGTAACAATTTATAAGAGATGCGTTGACGTGGCAGAAGAGAGGAGGGAGGGAAGCCTTAGCAAAGAGACTTTGGAGTGTGTTGAAAGATGGTTCAGTCGCAATGACCACAGACATGTGGATCGATGACAATCGAAAAATTTGTTATCTGACAATTATATGCTATTTAATTATGGATGAAAAACCTGATAACTATGATGTTCCCATTGGAAGACACGAAATACATGAGAAAAATTCTAACGGGAGATCACCAAACGACAGGTGATGAAGTTTGGCCTCGACGCCACCTCTCTGAGCAAAATTGTGTGGGTGACTGATCAAGGTTCAAACATTGTCCTTGCCTTGCGGCCATACCAGAGAGAGGACCACACTGACCATGTTATTAACACGGTATTACATCATGGACTCGAAATTGCAGAGTTATCAAAGAACGGTGCTGCTTCCGACATTGGAGAGACTGCGGCTAAAGCATTAGTGAGTTATGCCAAACAGTCTGGGTTGACTGCTCAACTGTTGAAAACACTGTTAGAAATGAAGGACATTCAGTTCAGTAGTGTTGCTTACGCTTACATCTGTTCAGGCAATTTACCCAGAGCTTCATGAGAAGCTGGAGGCACAAAGAGGGAATGAGCGGATCGAGAGGATAGCACCAGACACACTTAGCTTCCTGATTGACTTTCTGAAGCCTTTCTACGAAGCACAGAGGGGACTCGAGGGAGAACAATATCACACATTCAATCTCGTGTGACTTTGATGTGAGAAACTGAAACACTACTGTCAGCCCTATGCTCTGGACACACCCCAGGAAACCGTTGGGAATAAACGGCAACAAGACTGGTCCACTCGCAATGTGTGTAATACAGGACATTCACAAAATAGCAACATTCCTCTGGCCACAATCTATCCAGCTAAGAATGCTGTCACCCTCAGACAGCGATAATGTATATGCTCACAGCCGCACTCTTCTCCGGGCCATGGCTGCAGCAGCAACAGATGTGGAGAGTCTCCAGAGGACTCCAGAGTCGGACCCACTCCAGCAGTGAATGAGTTTTCAGTGCCGCTGGCCGAACAGTCACTCAGTGGAGGACAGCGCAGAAACCATCTACGGTGGATTCCATCCTCTTCCTGAATAACACCTAATAATATTGGTGAATCGTCTAACATTTTTCAGAGTATTCTTACCCTTGCCAATTAAAACCCTCTAATGTAGGCCTAGTCTTTTATAATTGTGTGACTCTTTTTTAATTTCGGCTCAAGGTGATGTTCATCATCAGAATTTAGCATCAGAGAGAATTGGCCAGGTGCTGGAACTCAGCCTGAGTAAAATTATTTTATTTGATGTTTTAATTTTGAGTGTCTCGGTCTGGGACTGATTGTTTTCAGACTATTAACCAATGTTGGTGTTTGTTCATTTATTTTTATTTAGGCTGTTTCCTCATTTTCATATGTTTCATCCCATTTTCATATGCTGTTTATTTTTAATTTGAAGTTCATTCATCTTCAAGGGTCAACTGTAAATAGTTTTTCGTTATTCTATTTATTTTAATTTAGATCATACATTAATATATTTGTTTTGTTGTATATATAGCCGTTTTCCTAAAAAAAGAATGTTGAAAAAGTTAGAATTACTCCTGTTCTTGCCTAATAACCTATCCTAAACAATAAGATTTAATGAGGAGAAAATGGTTTTTCAGCATCTCTGTGCTTTGTGTACAGTTTTTAGGTACATGTTAGTCCCAAAGCAAGCTCAGCATCGTAGTGAAAACCTGTTATACTGTACATTCATGAGTTATAAGCAGTATATGGACATGGCCCAGGAAACTTGTTATGAAAATGTCGGGCTGTAATCGGGTACGAGCTTCTAAACGTTATCTAGGTGCAGGTGCTAGTTCGGGTTGGGCTCTATCAGAATTGTAGTGAGCTCGATCCGTGGCGGGGTCAACTTTTCAGGCCCGATTAAAGTTCTAAAAGGGGGTAGGATTCTGGCAGGGGAAAATCTTTAGATATGCGTTTTTTGTGTTTTTTGCTCTCACTCTAAGATTTTTGGTTTACAACTTTTGCACTTCAATAGGGTGAGTTTGGGTAATCTGGTATACATAAAGTGCTTAGGCTTTAATGGAAGCATAACTCACTTTATGTATACCAAGATCAATATCACCAATTAAAAAAAAAAACATGATGAAAAGATGACAAGGAAAGAAAGCTGAATAATTAATATTGTATTATTCATAGAAATTGCTTTAATTAATAAACAAATATTTTTTTTTCAGAAAGATCTCCAGTAATATACTTTTCAACTATCCATGGATATAGTTGATCTACTATGTTTAACCATAAACCTGCCGACACTCGGCCCTCCTTAGAACCAATTTGATATCGCTGCTTTAATGTATTCAGAATATGCTTGCACTGAAACCATACATTTTTTAAATGTCATCCATTTATTTGCCTAGTTGGAACCACTGATCACAGATCCTCTTACTCTGTGGACTTGCCATGATTATTTTACTCCAGCGGTTATTGCAATATATTGAACAAATTAACACACAATTATGTTAACACTCCACACCCACAAATGATTTTCCTTTTAAAGTTTGTATTTCATTGTCACATTTGACTTAGCAGTTATAAATGTGAAACTCTGCTATCGCAATGGGTTCAAGCCCCGATCATGCCACTGTCGATTGTGGCCAGGATGTCCGGTAGGATGCTGCATATGGGTCTGGCGTCGCCTTGGGGGAGGGAATCTGCATAGAAGATTTCTTTGTGCCACTGTGTTCCAGCAATGTCTCTGGCAGGACGGGTTCCTCTGACCTGGCCATACATATAGGGTAATGTGAGCGAGTGTTTCCTTCAATGTGTTGGCTCACATTGACTTCATGGTTAAGGAAGGGGTGTAAAGCAGCAGTCTGGCTGATCAGACAGGTTTCAGAGGAAGCCTTTGGCGATCTACAACTCTCCTGACTTTGCAGGGACTGTTGTGGTGGTGCACATGTTTGTAGAGTGGGGTTGGGGGAAAAAGGGGGAAAAATATAATAATTAAAAAGAAAATAATAATAATAATATGTGAAACTCAGAACATCATTCTATTTGTTTATTTTGATATTTGTCCAGTTACAAACTGTACTACCTTACAGTAAATGTGGGTCACAAGTGTGGAAATGTTCAGTAATTATATTTATTGTCCAAGGATGATGGATGGAAGGTGGAATCTGAGGACACTGACTATGGACACTACAGTGTTTTGCAGTTTACCTCGGGCCCAATCCAGATGTTTATGGAGGAAAATGAGAATGGACTGTGTGATTCATGTATAGAGTCAAGTCTGAATTGACTGCAATTTTTATAGCTCACTATCCATCCTTGATTTCAGATGCCACAATTTTGTCCTCTCACCAGAAATTAAAGGATATAGTGGACCCATGGAACGTGGTCTAATTTAGCTGTAAGAAATGACCCATCAATGTGAAGAGAAGTTGGAAAATGTTCGGATGTCAGTATCCTCCTCTACTATTTTGTCTGTGTTTGATTCCAAGTTATTTTGACTGCAGTAGGTATACATACCTAATTCTCCAATTGCATTTCTGTTCAAACTGTTTTGACACTACAACTACCTTTGGTGGATTCTATTGTTATGTCACCTGCACATTGGTAATGGGAATATGCTGTCACAGTTGAAGGAAGGCCGGAAAAGAGGAGCAGAGCTATAGCAGAGTAACATCCTTTTAACTATGACAACAAAAATACAAAAGGAGAGGCAAACCACAAACTAAAGCAAAACACAACAGGGAGAGCAAAAACTCTAACTTAAACAGGGTCCCCAATTAGAGTCAACCAAGGTGCCTAGAGGCACCTCTGCAGTCTGGCTCTGACTGTGGCCCTCAGGTTCAAAGAGATACCTAGAGGCCCCCAGCCAGGACCTGTCACCTGCTCCACTCATCATAAAAATCTTCATATTTTGATGTGAAATAGAACAAGACCAAACATGGACATAAAGAACAACATTAAAGTTTACTGAGTTCCTCTGTTCTAGTAGGATTTTCCTGACATTTTCTTAGTTGCATCTCAAAGCTAAAGCCATGCTCCGCAGAGAGTTTCCAAAGAATCAGAGGGATCTCATTGTTGAAAGATTTGAGTGAGGAGAAGGGTACAAAATAATTTCCAAAGCATTAGCTATACCATGGAACATAGTGAAGACAGTCATCATCAAGGGAAGAAAATATGGCACAACAGAGACATTACCAAGAACTGGATGTCCCTCCAATATTGATGAAAATAAGAAAACTGGTCAGGGAGGTTTCCAAGAGGCCTCCACCAACATAAAAGGAGCTGCAGGAATTTCTGGCAAGTACTGGCTGTGTGCTACACGTGACAACAATCTCCTGTATTCTTCATATGAATGGGCTATGAGGTAGGGTGAGAAGACGGAATACTTTTCTTACAAAAAAACATCCAAGACCAGCTGAAGTTTGCAAAAACAAACATAAAGTCTCTGAAAAGCATGTGGGAAAATGTGTTATGGTCTGAAACCAAGGTTTAACTATTTTGCCATAGTTCCAAAAGGTATATTTAGTGCAAAAAACAACACTGCACATCACCCAAAGAACACCATACCCACAGTGAAGCATGGTGGTGGCAGCATGATGCTTTGGGGCTGTTTTTCGTCAGCTGGAAATGTTGCCTTAGTCAGGGTGGAGGGAATTATGAACAGTTTCAAATAATAGGCAATTTTGACAGAAAACCTTCAGGCGTCCGTTAGAAAGATGAAGTTCATCTTTCAGCACAACAACGACCCAAAGCTCACATCCAAATCCACAAAAGCATGGCTTCACCAGAAGATGATTAACGTTTTGGAATGGCCCAGCCAGAGCCCAGAGGTGAATCCAATTGAACATCTGTGGGGTGATCGGAAGAGGGCTGTGCACAGGAGATGTTCTCGCAATCTGACAGATTTAGAGCGCTTTTGCATAGAAGAGTGGGAAAATATTGCCACATCAACTTGTGCCATGCTAATAAACTCCTACCCAAAAGTGTAGTATGAGTGCTGTAAGAAAACCAAAAGTTGCTTCAACAAAGTATTAGTTTAAGGGTGTGCACACTTGTGCAACTGGTTATTGGGAGTTTTTTTTCCCCATCAAAGATTTCAGTTAGAAGGATCGATTCTGATATAATCACCGAAATGTAAATGGGCAAATCTAAAGGTCAGTGACCAACATACAAGGGGTAGTAGTTGTGTATGTCACCTCTATATTAATCTATTTAAACTGAAATCTGAAAATATATGTAGAAAATAAAGTGTTGTTTAATAACACAAAAAGTCTCTGTAGCCATGATTTTCCTTTACAGGGGCAGCTTTTATTAGGTTGACACAATATAAAATATATATATTTTTAGTCACATTGAATCAACGGTATTGCACTTTCAAGACGGTCCCTAAACTACTGAATGGACATTAAAAAAACGGATTTTTGAAAGAGGTATTGACGATCAAACTCCGAATATCAAACATAAAACCAAATTTACCCGGGTCAAATGGATAGTGCAAAATGTCTGCAGACTTATGTCAGTGGTTCATGTTTCACCATGACAATGAATGACCCAGACTCCATGCTGACTTAGGCCTAACCTCGAGTTTGACTGTGGCACCCCTTGTGGTCTTTAATCTTGCCTGGTTGAGTCACAGCGTCGTCATCAGGCAACATCTCAAAAGGGTCTATTAATACTGGGGTGGGGCATATGAAAACCCACTAACCTACTTTTACACCGGAGACACATTAGTGCATGTGACTTGTTGGAGAGCACTTATTTCCTGGCAATTTCACATAGGTTTCTGCATGAAATCACATTAACAGCGGGTAGGTAAGGATGTTCTTTCGATGTTCTCAACGTGTGTTCCTGGCTCAAACTGGAATAAACCTGTTTCGCCCTGACTGAGCCGCGTGTGCTCGTGTTGTCTTCTCTCCGCGGCGCGTTCTCGACTGAACCTCGAGAATAGTCAACGTCACTTAGGTGGAGGAGCAACCAAAATCGAGTAAACATTCAAATATAAAGACATTTAACCGCTCAGTAACGAACACTCTAAATGGAATGAATGCGTGTTACTCTTTTTACGTAGTCATTTTTATTCATACAATATTGACAGAGATTAGGGTCATGTATTTGCTTGAACAGACACTTCATAGATGCGTTAAAAAGTGCAGTGCCGGGTTGCGCGCTCCTGAGAAAAGGCTACAGCAGAATTGGCGCGCCCTCGCTAAAAGACCGGCTCAAGCCGGTAGGCCATTATAAAGCGCTGCTGGGACGGTCTGGAAGGAAGGAAACGGTTCACTCGCCGATGATTAATACGTTTATTACCAGAAAGAAAGAGATAAGCTTTCAGTAAGCAGGGGAACATATTAAGCTATGATTCTCCTGTTGGATCACACACGAGGATATTGTAATATTAGGCTTATAACCAACCGCAAGGTCTGAAATCAAATAGACGGAGCCGGTAGCCTATCCGTTACGGGGAGTAGATTGAAATGATAGACAAAAGATAGCGGCTGATTTTTTAGTACAATTATTAGACGACTCTAGGCAATTCTCTGCCGACAATTTTTCTCACTAGACTGGTCGTCGCTGTTGGTGAGTATATTCCGTTTGAGTGCTTCACTTGCATTCACCTTTTTTTAAACATGCATTGAAAGTTTTGTCACCGCATCCGGCGATCTTGTTAACCCACCATTTTTAACCACTACATCAGTAGCCTACTATTATTCGATGTGAATCACTCTCCCAACAACTTAGTTGCAAGTAAGCTGTGATGTCACCAAAGTCCAGTTCTTTAATTAGTGTTAGTCTTCTTCGAAAAATTCTATTCACATTATATTAGAATGAAAGGCGTGTAAAAAGCATGTACTAGCAAATACTGCGTTTGTTACCCGGGGTCTATACCAATAGGGTTACTGTATTTGCACAACGTTTTAATGGTGGCGCAATACTTTCAACACCTTACATGATCTCCGCAATGCTGTAGTCTAGTCAAGCTACAGTCTGCACGAGAGAGAGAGAGAGAGCAGAAGAGAGAAGGATGGTGTTCTGCAATGTAGCTACCTGAGGTGGATTCAAACTTTTAATTGACAGGGGTCATCTCCGAAGTTACGCGTTTGTTCATTCTGTATAAATGTTTCGGTTGTCGCTATAAAACAAGGAGTAAATAAACGTAATGTCAAATACCGTAGCCTACATTTAATCACCATATTTCTTACTTTGCAATTAAAAAAAGCATGGGTATATCTGGTATGTCACGGGTTTGACAACATTTTGTTTTGCTGACGCAAGTTTATAATTAACAATTGTTTACAGATTAGTCAAAAACCACACCGCGTTATGCTTCATTAAATCCTACATTATATTAAACAGTTAAATATCTGCAGGGTACAAAACTACAAGGTTTATTACTGTAGTAATAAACCTACTTTATCACTGTTTATTAATGAGAGGCAGCTTGATTAAGTAATAGTGAAAGGAATGTTATTATAAAGAGAAAAAACAAGCATGTCAAAAGTACTGCCAGAATTGCAAAACAAAGTCTTTGTTGACAATTGACTGAAAATGTCCACATATGTTGTGTCATTTTTTTGTTACATATTGTATATTAACATTTCTGAAAGGCAGACCAGACTAGATCCCGGGGGTGAAGCTCTCCAGTTCAGCTTGATTGGCTGGGGCAGACCAGACTAGATCCTGGGGTGAAGCTCTCCAGTTCAGCTTGATTGGCTGGGGCAGACCAGACTAGATCCTGGGGTGAAGCTCTCCAGTTCAGCTTGATTGGCTGGTATATTACAGCTTCATCGTTTGTTTAAAGCTCAGAATGAGGTCAAGCAAGAGAGCAACAATGCAGGGTGCTAAAGAAATACTATACAGTGTATATAGAGAGCATGGGAATGTGTAGTGTGGAGTTTCTTTAAATAACTCAGACTTCCAGCTGTTAAACCATGGAAACAGCTCAAGGCTCAGCAACGCCGGCTGCTTTATGATTTCCTCTGGCCGCGTTCCAGTCAGTGCTGGGACTGCAGGCTATGGGTATTGCATGTATTTATGCGCCTGACAGTCACACTGTGTTTGTATTCCCTCCCATAATATGCAGAGGTTTCTAACCCTGTCTTCCCCCATCTCCCTCCCAGGGCCGATCCAGCCATGAGGGGGTTGAAGTCGGTGATGCAGGGTTGCGCCGGTCCGTGTGTGTACGAGGCGGTGCCAGATGGGGGCTGGGGCTGGGTGGTGGCCGGAGCCTTTTTCTTCGTGGAGGTGTTCACCTACGGGACCATTAAGAGTCTGGGGGTGTTCCTCCAGGACCTCATGACAGAGTTTGGGGAGAGCAACAGTCGGGTGTCCTGGGTCATCTCCATCTGCGTCTTCATCCTCGCCTTCACAGGTGGGTCGGTGGGTCAGTCTTAGCATCACCGTGATGACTATTATCCGTGTGGTGATGGCCATCGTTATCATGCTCGTCATCATCGTTGTGATAATCATCGTTATTATCTGACAGTGAGACCCAGAAAGTCCCCAATATTGGATTTCCTGCAATTTTGAACTATGAAAAAGGCTTCGAACTTAAAGTTTCATGTGGCTGTTGATCATCATATTAAAACATCAGTTGATGCCCAAAACACTATTAATATTTAACAAATCCAAGTATATGTTTAACTTGTCTTCATACTGGCGCCATAACAACCACATAACAGTATCTCTTGACACATTACCTCATTGTGATAAATGTGGCACACATGTTCAAGGTCTGAGTCTTGCTAATTTATACTGTTTAAATTTGATCAATGTGTAAATGCTAAATTGCGTGAATACTGAACCCCACCAAAGCTGCTTGAGCTCTTGCCTTGGTATCATTGTGATTATAATCATCATCAGCATCTTGTAATATCAGATTCATCAAATCTTACAATTTTTTTAATATTCTGTTTATTTTATGTATTTGAGTGTTATGTTTACTGTGTATCGAAACAACGTTGGGTCAATCAGAAATCCTAAATGCCTAGACATTTGGACTGTTACCAGTGCTTTGGTGAGACTACATAAACATTTTGCTCCTTTGATATGTGCAGTAGTCGTTTTACCGTCGACATGAGAATGCTTAAGGAAGTCGGAACGCCATGTCTACTGTAAAATATAATGGTGGATCTTTGATCTCAAGGGGCTCTTTGGCTTCCACTGGACCATGAGACATTATTAAAGTGAATGGCATTCTATTGCCCCTGACAGGACAATTGTCAGAAAGTGGTTCTTAACAATCCACAAAGAAATTGTTGATTGAACCAAAAATCCTTCCAACCGCGTTAACCTATGGAAATATTATGTAATATTTTTAACAATGACATATCTCTCCCAGCAAAACTAAACAAACATACCTTTTGAAACTAAACGTACTCTCTCTCTTTTCTCCATATCTCCTACCCCCTCACTCCTTTCCTTCCCTCCAGCCCCTCTGTCCACCCTGCTGAGTAACCGGTTTGGGTACCGTCCTGTAGTCATGCTGGGAGGTTTTCTGATCAGTCTGGGAACAATCTCCTCTGCTTTCGTGTCCTCCATTAATGAGATGTACATCACCCTCGGAATTGTCTCAGGTAATCATCTAATTAACTGCCCACGCGGATGGGCAAGCACACAAGCTAACGCATACATACGCCCCATTGTTGCGAGGGTAATGTCAAATGAATGGGAGGACATTGAATCGTTTCTTTTTTTTAAGAGTGATGGTCAATTCATGCTTAAGGGAGATTTTCACTTTGTTTCTCACAATGAAATAAGTATATGGGCCAAGAGAAATCTGTTGTTCTGTTGTGTTTAAACAGCTCTTACAAACTTCAGCTAACATTTGCCATCAATAGCAAAAAATGCAGATGACTCATTTTAACCATGCTTCCACATATCCTGATTACATCCATTCTTTTTTATCTAGCAGTGTCTTAAGCCAAACACTATTTGTAGCGGCTGTTTATACTGAACCGTTCCTCTTGGCCAACAGACTTCTTTCAGGGTGAAGAACCATCTTACGAAGTAAAGACTAGGGAAGGGATGACTAGCAGTGCCATGATTGACATTGACCAACATCTTCCAAACCAGGTCTTTGCTTGTGGGGTGCTCAACAAGAAAAACTCCGCTGCCAAGCCTGTATACATATCAATGAAACCTGTATTTACTGCATATCACTGAAACCTGTGTTAACAATGAGGCTTAAACACCACTATTTTGAATCTGTGTCCTGCACTGTGATCCATCCTGGATTGACACCGCAGAAAAGGACTGACGATATCAAAATTATCCAAAAATAAACCAATATTTCCTTCCAGATCCGATGGGAATAACTTTTCTTTCCCAGAACGAAACACTGCTAGCTCTCCCTCTAAATAACGATTCTTCAGCTCTCCCTTTGAAACAGACAGCAGCTAACTTAACAATCCCTGTTTTCTCTTCCCCTCTTCTCTTCTCTCTCTCTGTTGTTTTTTAACTGCGTCTTATTTTAGCAGTCACCACGACAACCAGCCCGACCCCATCACACCTCGGCCAAGCGACCACTGAGTGAGTCACGTCACAGTGACACGTCAGCCCCTGACCTTTGACATCCCAGAGACCTGTCACCCCTGACCTCTTGACCTCTGACCTCGCTGCAGGCCCAGTGGCAATCACGTTCCCGCACGCATGCTCGTGTTTGATCAATGACGTCTAACCCATGACATGGATTTGAGAGAAAAAGTGAAACGGCATTTTGCCCTTTGACACTTCGTAAACCTTATTTGACAAGACCTTGATGACAAGGCACTCCTGATCACGCATATTGCACGCTTTGGGTGTAAACTGAAAAATATTCTTCTCATTTCTGATGTCTTCAGGCCTGGGTTACTGCCTGACCTTCCTCCCGACGGTCACCATCTTGTCCCAGTATTTTAGCAAGAGGAGGTCTCTGGTCACCTCCCTGGCATCTTCAGGAGAGTCCTTCGCCATGTTTGCCTTTGCACCAGGTTCGTGTTCCTCCTAATTGGTACCCGATTCCCTAAAGTGGGTGCACTGCTTTTGACCAAATGTACTGCATTACCTTAGGAATATGATGTCATTTTCAGACCCAGAATAAATGGGTCAAATGGTTAAATTCCTTTTAAATTGACAGTTGTTTTAAAACTATGCATCCCATCTCTTCTGCAGCCTTCATGGCCTTAAAGGAGACCATCGGCTGGCGTCACTGCTTCATCCTCATCGGCTTCTTGCAGGCCTCCTTGATTGGCTGTGGCGCTCTGCTACGACCAATCGTCATCAGCCCCAGCGAGGAAGTAGTTGCGGAGGTGTTCAGTAAGAAGCCGTTTGTTCCGCTGGCTACGGTCTACGAGCTTGAGAACGAAGACGCCCAGACAAGCATTAGTGCCGGGGAGTCTGAAGACTCAGCCGATTCCGGGGTCACCTCTCTGTCCGCCTCCACTGCCGACCTCCAGGCCGCCACGGCGGCTTCTGGCGACCCTTCTGAGACACTGGCCCTCATGGAGGCCCGGGGCGAGAAGAGCCAAGACCAAGGGGATCGGGTGATCCCTCCAACCCGGCTGGAGCAGCTCGAGGCTGGGGAGAAGGAGCAAAGCGAGCCGTGCCCCGTGGTGGCCCCACCACCCAGGCCTAAACTCCTCGATGTCACTGTGCTAAAAGACGGAGCGTTCCTCTGCTACTCGCTGTTCGGACTGTTTGCCACCCTGGGTTTCTTCGCCCCGTCGCTTTACATCATAGAACTCAGCAAGAGCAGAGGGGTGGATGCGGAAAAGGCGGCCTACATGCTGTCCGTGATGGCGGTGGCCGAGATGTGCGGGCGCCTGTCCATCGGGGTCATATTAAACAGGCTGCGGGTGCGGAAGACCCGGGTGCTCCTGGTTTGCGTCATCCTGCTGTGCCTTGTGCTGGTGGCCTTCACCCTGGTGACGGAGTTCTGGGGGCTGGCGGTCTGCTGCTGTCTCTACGGCTTCCTGATGGGCACCGTCGGCTCCACCCACATCCCTATGCTGGCCGAGGAGGACGTGGTGGGCATTGACCGGATGCCCTCGTCCGTGGGGGTCTACGTGTGTATTCAGAGCTTCGCGGGGCTGGCCGGACCACCTCTGGGAGGTAAGAGATTATGTTCCAGTTTGGTAGCTTGGGCTGCGCTCGTGGTATTTGTTGCCAAAGCAAATTAATATAATTGATGGATTGGGATGGATGATAATAGCCAACAAATTAACCGAGCAAGAAATTTGAAACACGTACAGACTCTGTATTTCTCCAACTCCTGTTTTCCTGTTATATCAGTCCCACGTCTGTCTTTTTTAGGCGTCTTTAACATTGCCCGTATTCCGGTGTATTTTCTCCTCAGGCTTATTGGTGGACGTGACCCATAACTACGGCTCTGCCTTCTATTCCTGTGCTGTGGGCATGGGGCTGGGTGCTGTTTTCCTTGCCATGGTGGGTCCTGCCAAGTTAGGCTTCTGCCGCCGCGCCAATACGAGGAAACAGGATGAAGTGGGAAGAGAAGAGGACAGTATAGGAGACGAGCTGGAGAAGGTGTCTCAGGACAGCGGGTCAGCGGATTTCCTGGACATCGACTTGTTCGTGGAGACGAGTCCGGCAAAGCAGGCAGCCGAACGGGAGACCGACGGCGTGGTTTGAATGTGGCCAAATTGTAACGGGTCAGACGACACTAGCCGACCTCTAATCAAAAACATGGGCTCTGACCATAGTGGGACCACTCTGTTAATTCAAGGCTGAATGAAAGAACAACTGTACGGCCTTGCTGGGCCAACCGCTGCCTGTTCGAATTATCGACCAAGTAACTGAAAGGTCACTGGTTCACCTTCACCTGCTGGAGAACACGTGTGCTGCTGAGTGCTGGATCAACTCAGCGGAGCCGACGCACACAAACACTTGTATGGCTTCTGAGATGTAAGTCACATGTTTATAATGCAGAGAAACATGTCACCTTCAGAGTATTCCTTGTCTTTTTCTGCAGAGAGTGAATCAAGCTCCTCACATGGCTGAGAAGGGGATTAAGTGTTAGAATTTATGTCAGCAACCAGGATATGATCCCTCTGTTCCCGGTTCTAATCCCAATACGACCAATGCCAAAGGTCTGGTTTCAACAGGTCAGGTACTGTCATAATATTCACTATGATCTGAATGTACTGGTAGCCTGACACTATCCTCTTACAGTAGTTATTACAGAGCCTAGAAAACAGTCAACTTCATGTAGTCAATTTGTACATATGTTACATGTGTTATAAATGTTCCAAGTAACATTATGGTTGAGACCAAGATGCATGGATTGTAATGTGAACGACTATGTGATTCAGTTATGTCGACCACTCTATCAGCCAGTCTGTCATTCAATCAATCAAAGTTTTATGTATACACTATTTCCATTTTTATGTACAAGTTCCTGTGCTTGAGCAACCCATGGTGACAAGACAAATCTTCAATAAGCTTTGTTTTGTCAGAGGGAGACCTTTTTTGGTCGTACTGGCCTCAACGCCTCACTCAAAGACCCTGTCTTTAGACTTCTCTGAAGCTGTTTTCATGTGCCTTTTCTCCTGATCTTATCCACACTGTGTCCACATTGTAGCTGCTACATCTACACATGGTAGGAAGATGCTTCACATATCAGTTTACTGTGTCCACATTCTGACTGGATATCCTGGTCTTGTCCTTTCTGCAAATGCATATTTATGATATTCTATCAAATAATTATTTATTTATTTATTTTAAGTCATATTGCTGTTGATACTCTTACCTGTCAATCATTTTATGTGGTAGGATGACTATTTAAATGGTCTCACTGTCCACAAATGTCTGCTCATGTAAGGATAAAAACACAATAGGGCCAGTTTTGTGCACACAGTTTAAAACCCTTTAAGCTTTGTGGAGAGCTTAAAGGCTTATCCAGAGCTCTGGTTAATCTTTGTCAGCAAAACCGGCCCAATGTAGGCCTTGACTACTACAGAAGGTGATCGGAAGGATTAAATAAAACAACAATCACAATGAATCTTTTAATCATGCATACTTATCTAACGCGTGGGCCTTCTGACCACCTCTGACGAAACGCACAGGCGGGGTTACCCACTGGTTAATTATGAAGTCCCTTTACCAGGTAATTGAGGTCTTAATTCCAAACTTACCTAAAGTGGTGAACACCCAGCTGAGTACTTTTACTTTGTACCTTTTACACCTCTGCACACAGGTAGCAGATCACTGTCTAAGCTGTCTACTGTCTGCAAATGTATTAACAACCAGGATGTGGACAAGTTTAGGAAACAAGGACACATGTTAGCGCCAGGTTTAAACAGGGCTCATGAGCATACTATGACTTGAACCTTCTGCTGGTACTACCTGTTATTGGAAACTATGTTTAGTTGCATCTTTTTCTGTCATGTTTCTTTTTTTACAGAAAGGTAAAAGCTTGAAGCTGCGATACCCTCAGATTTTTTTTATTGATTCAAATTCAGTTGATTTGTTGATAAAAAATAAAATGAATATCTCAACACCTGCTTATCTCATTTGATTTTGGGAGGGATAGTAATATGCATAAAATGTATTTGACTAGAAAATAATCCTGTGTGTGTGTGTTTTAGGTGTAACTATACTCATGGGGACCAAATGTCCCCATGAGGATAGTAAAACCCAAAGAAATTGGACTCATGGGGACATTTTGCTGGTCCCCATGATGCAAAAGTCAATTTCTGGCTCAGGGTTTAGGTTCAGGGTCAAACTTACAGATTATTTTAGAGTTAGACATGTTTTTTTTTTAAGATCCAGGTATTGTTGGTTAAGTTCAGGGTTAAGGTTAGGCATTACACCTAGTACAAGTTTAGGCATAAATGTTACTTAATTGAGGTATGGGTTAAAGTTAGGGTTTGGCCTAAGGTTAAGATTAGAGCAAGGGAGCATGCAATGTCTATCTTCTGGTCCCCATGAGGTTAGCTATACAAACTTGTTTGTGTGTGTGTGTGTAACAACCCAGGTCGTGTCAATATCAGCACGTGCGAAGATCAGATCCCACACCATATGGCACCCACATGCACACTCTCTCTAATCTCTTTACTGAACCCTCTGCAGGAAATGCCTTGCTAACATTCACAACAACGGATGTTCACCTTGTGGGGTCTGGTGTTTGAACCAGTGAGCTTTCAGTTACTGGAACCAACGTTCTAACCACTTAGCCCTCTGCTCACGCAACACTATTTTCCAAAACTACGTTTCTCTTCTGGAGTTGCCTACTGTGCTAACTTTAGTGTTTCATTGCCACCTAGTGCTTCTGTCCTGACATTACAACCTGATGTTGACTGCATGGGGCTTTGTTGATTTATTAACAATAATATGTCACTCTGCTCAGCAAACCTCTTCCTGTCCCACGCCAGTAACATCATTATAATTTCAGACACTAGGGATCCTATTTAAATAATCATAGAGTGTGACTGCTGAGTCAAACTTTACATCTGAGATATTTAGTAGATGCTCTTAACCAGAGCAATTAATTTTGAGTGCTTTGCACAAAGGCACAACCTACTTCTTTGGCAAGGTTACTCAAACCAACAAATAAATATGTTATATATAATATGTACATATATATACACTTATACATTCATGATGTCTATTATAAGTGTTTGAAACCCATAGTATGACAGTATGTCATATGTTTACCAAATAGAAAGTTACTGAGGGGGCAACTAGGGAAACCTAGTTGCCCCCTCAGAGAATATAACATTCATGATAAATATATACATAATCTAACTATATACTGTGTGTAAATATACATGATCGTAAGTGACCATAATATGTAGGAAGTCTTAGTAAAAGTAGCTACTCCTTTTGTCACATGACATACATTAAAATGCTCCCGTAGTGTGGGCTGTTCATCAGGGAACATTAAAATGGCATGTGTTCCTGGGTCTAAACAGAATGTTACGAAACCTGGCACTCAGAGGTGACAAGTCTGGTTCCTTCAACTTAATTATACGCATGTCATTATCAGCAGTCCTACAAACTTTAGTATGAAAATAAACAAGGAATGACATATCTCAGTGTGATACAATTTATTCCAATCAAGTAATAGTTACAATACCAAAAACAGTTACATACCAGCAATATTCAGCATCCAAATCTACTAATTATACAATAAGTGTCTTAAACACACTATAGCCTAAACATATGCTAGGAGCATCCATTAACGATAGACTATTTTCACCACACAACGTGTTGGGAGGTCTCTTCAACGAAAACAAACTCCTCAATAGCATTTCAACACATCATGTTGGAGGTCTGTTAAACCAGAACAAACTCAAATCACTGCTTGAGATACGGTTGTTTATCTTAACCGCAGACATTTCTAAAACAGTCATTAGCATTACTTTACCTTGGTAAACAAAATGAACACAAAGGACAGGAACTGTCCCACTTAACCAATGCAAAATTACCGAATGGATGAGGCGTTGCCACCAGTTCTTGTCAGACATGCTACATGGACAAACATTCAACAATGTTCTTGTAAAGTTTGAACCATAACCCATACAGTACAATAAAGCAAAGCAGACCATTCTGCCCTTTATGGGGAACAGGGGAAAGACGATCACTACAGATAAATGACCACAATATCATGCATTTAGTTACACTCCAGTTGGCTCAGTTTCACACCTCTCCCTGTGAGCTCAGGAGGGTGGGGATGATGGCCCACACCTGGTGTTCCAGAACTATACAGAAGCAAATGTTACCCAGGACACTGATTAACATCACCAAGGGTCTGTTGGAGACTTGGTGTGGCCAGACGCTCCTCTTCATTGAAAAAACTTCCACTCTTCCTCAACAGACATTTCTCATTACACTATTAACCCATATCTGATGCATTCTAGCATTACAAGTACACAGCCTGCACTTGGTTGTATACATCCCAAATACAGGACATAACCCCAAAACAATCCTTCGTTAAGAGTTTTCCACAAACTGAGTAGAGGTGATTGGCACAACATCTGAACTAGTTCAGTAGCTGTATAATACAAAGGATACCACTGCCCATCTACCAGAAAACAAGGTCTAAGAAACAAAACGGTTTACCTCCAAAATCATACCCATTAATCTAAACTGTGCCCAACTACTGACAAGAGCCTTGTTGGTCAAAAGTAGGCACTATGTTGGAAATAAGGAGCCATTTTGGACAAAATTACTATAGAGGGGAAATAATTAAGTTAAACCCTCTCCGCTGACTATGTCACTCTCCAATCTTCCTTCCATTGTACATTTACACATTCATTAGGCAAAAATGCAAGAAAACTCACTGAAACACAGACCACACTTTTCCAATAGGAAATACCTGTGTTGATGTTCCATTGCAAAGTGTTTTTGGTGTGGTGTAAACTGTTGAACACTACCAAACAGAAGCTGATCTGGTTTTATCCTACTTGCATACTTGGACATTAATTACACCAAGGCGTTCTGTGCTACGGTACAAATTATACTAATCTCTGATTACCAGAGTACTGGAGTACTATAGTCTTAGAAATGGCAAAGTTCATTACTGTAGAAAGAACTGTATCATACACAGAAAATATAGCTCTGGAAAAGGTTTGAGTGAGGAACAGAAGCGTTCAATTTACAGTGGTCTCTTAATTTTAACCATTCGGTTCCAAACTCAAAACCTTACTTTATTACTTTTTTGGAAATGAGTGGTCTCAATTCTTTCCGGAGCTGTGTGCAGCTGCCTGGAATCCTTGAGATTACAAACAAATCAGGTGCAAAGCAGCAAAACAAACAAAAAAAAGGTACGCTGGACAAAAATTTAAATGAAACATTTTACTGAGTTACAGTTCATATGGGCAAATCAGTCAATTAAAATTAAGTAATTAGTCCCTAACTCTAAGAAATTCCCATGACTGGGAATATAAAAACAGCATATACCCCTTGGCCAAGAACACATAAAAAAATGTAAGGTCCGTGGGTCAAAAGGCCCTTATGAGGATGCCCGAGACGGTTTCTGAAAGTGTGCCAAAATCCTTCCACAAAACAAACCCACGGTTTCATCAGCAATCTGTGTTGCCAGACACAGACGATCATGCAGCTGAAGACGTCAGATGTGGAGGTCCTATGCTGGAGAGGTAACACCTGCTCTGTGGTTGTGAGGCTGGTTGGTGACAATGACGAGTTCTCTAAAACAACACTTACGACAGAGGAACTCACTTTCAATTCTGACAACATTTCTGGTGGACATTTCTGAAGTTTGCATGTAAATTACACAGAGTAAAACATTTGAGACGTCTGTGTCATTGTGTTTCGTAAAAAACAGCACACTGTTAAGAGTGGGATTTATTGTGAAACATGATACAAACACTCTACATGTCAAGTTTACATTGTTTGTTCAGTGTAGATGTCCCCATTTGGTTATTTAGCTGAGGCACATATTAGATGATGATAGCGAAAATGTAACTTCCTTGGAAAACCCAAATTATCAGTTCTTGGGAGAAAAACATTCCAAGGGCAACTTGTTTTTATGAAAAAGGTTGTCTTTATTATTAAGCACCAATTGTGAGGGGGGAAAAAATCCACTGGCCAACTACAAGAAACGTCTGACCTCTGTGATGCCAACAAGGGTTTTGCCACCAAGTACCAAGTCATGTTTTGCAGAGGGGTCAAACACATAATTCCATCATATAAAATTAAATCAATTTATAAAATACTTGACATGCATCTTTCCGGATTATTTTGTTATTCTGTCTCTTGCTGTTCAAATAAATCTACCATTAAAATTTTAGACTGTTAATTTCTTTTTAAGTGGGAAAACTTACAAAACCAGCAGGGGATCAAATACCTTTTCCCCGCACTGTATTATAGCCATTGCTGATAAAATAGGTGGCGAATGCTCTGGCCCAGGAGTGGCATGTGGATGATAAAAAGCAGTATTACCAAGCACAGAACTCAGCAGCACATCTTGGTACACAGGGGCAGTGGATCAGTTAAATGAAGACCAATGAGTACTCATACCTCATTAGTTCATGAGCAGGAAAGCTAAGAAAACAGATTGGTTGTCATTTTGCTCCTGTATATATTGTGTAAATTCTAATAATGCTGTATTCTCTCACTCTTCTCCTGTTTTAATTGTATTATTATTATTATTGTGTTCTTATTACCGTTCCAATGTGAGATTGCATTTTATTATAACTATGGCATTGTTGAGAATTACTCTGGTATCAAAACCTTTGTTGTGCATGTGTAGCCAACTGTACATCATTCTATGAAGAGACATTTTGACAGAGACTAAATGTCTAGAAGCAATTCTAAGTTTTGCATTTACGGCTTACAATTGGGAAGATTTTTTTTTAAGCAGGCACAGAAAGCACTCTCTAGGATTTATGAACTGATTTGTAATAGAGGACTATAAAGAGATCTCTACACCAGCATAACCTCAGAGGTTTCACCACAACATGCAAACCACTGATAAACATCAACAACAGAACGGCCATGTTACAGGTAACTCAAAACCTGTTTATTTCTGGACCAAAGTCTTAAGGACAGATCAGACAAAGATTAAGGTGTAGTAGTTAGAAGGGAACTATTTCAAATTCAACGAATACCACCTCATCAGTGAAACATGACGAAGGTTAATGTTATGGCTTAGGCCTGTATGGCTGCCCCTGCAACCGAAACACATTATCTTCATTGATAATGTGACAGCTGATGGCAGAAGCAGATTAATTAAAGTGCACCGAAAGATTTGATCACCTAAGATCAACCAGATTCCTCAAAACCTTGCAGCAGTACAATGAAGGCAAACAAACTGCTAAAGCAACTTTTCTTTGGCCCAAAAAGTTAAATGTTCTTTCCTGGCCTGATCAATCCCTTGTCCTGAATACATTTCACCTGCAAACCATCACACTGAAGGCCAAACCTTCCTGTGGGCGGCACAAGTTTATTTGGCTTCTTACTCAAATATATGAGCTGATGACAAGCTGCTGAATCCCGTATTCCTATTTGTACAAGAAACAATAGCAATGTAATACCGGTTTATCTGTATTTATATATATTTGTAAAATAATAACCACAGATTACTTCTGGTCAAGTGCTTATATATATATATATATATATATATATATATATATATATATATATATATATATATACGCTGTTCACAAAGTAACTCTTACATCACACGGCCCCTGTAAAAAAACTAAATAGGAAATGAAGGACTAGAACAAAGTGAAGTGAAAGGACTGTCTAGAAGGGCTGTACTATACTTGTTTCATTTCAAATCCAATGTGCTGGTGTACAGAGCAAGAACATCAGTTGAATTCTATTTTTTAGATCATGACTGCAGAGATTGAGAAAAAGACGTTGATGTCTTTTAAACCAAACCACTCGAGAGGGACTACCCCGATAATAAGAATGAATCAATGAAAAACTGTCTAATCGTTCTGTTCTTCCTCCCAACTGCTGATGTAAAAAGGAATTTAAACACGCAATCCATGTTTTGGCTGTTTTGGAGGCAGCGATTTAACTTCATAACAATTCGATTTCCTGCTACCTCTGGTAATGCTTTGGTATGCAAACCAAGCCGATAGCATCACTGCTTCCTGAGGATGACAGATATGTCAGACATGTTTGCGGATAAAATAGGTCGTCATTGCCTGAGTACAAATCCCCTGCGCATTTCCTATGTAATAACCTAATACAGAATCTTAATATTAAAATAACTGCACACATGACAACAAGCTTTGTGGGACTCCAAAGGACCACCCCACACAAGGCTGCAGGCAATAGTCATACAAAGTAGTGAGAAACACGTCACCACACACTTTGAAAAATGGTTTGTTGTTTTATTGGGAGAATAGTACAGGGTAAGATAGTATAAGTTAGAGAGACTGTACAATGAAAGCGTTTTTATCGTATTTCCCAAGGAAAAAAAAGTTTTGAACTGTATAAGCAAGAAAAACAGTAGGTCTGTAATCGTTATGTGATTTATCTTCTTGGCTTCTGTCCCAAACGGCACCCTAGTTCATAATGTAGCACACTACTTCAAGGAACAGGAATAGGGAACAGGGTGTCGTTTGAGACACATTGATATGAGGACATAGAAATACCTCTAGGGCAAAAATCTGAAAAACCTAAGTACAAACACTAAACGATTTGATTGGGGGTAAAAAAGGTAGAGGCATTGTTTCGGAACAGGAGGCACTAGAATATCAGTAATATTTTGCCCGATTATTTGCATATTAATATTTCTTCTCTAAGAAAAAAGGTACTTGATTAAATGGGGCAGCCAAAAACAACAACAACAACAACATTGTAAGAAATCATCAGAATCACTGAGAATTATCTCTTATGCATCTTTTTGTTGTGTGGACTGTAGCATTCAGTTATCTCTTTTACACCCAAAGCCCCCCCAACCAAAACAAACACCCTACAAAATAAAGAGAACTAAAACGCCATTCTTACCATTCTTTTGTGTGTCGGAATCCCCCGTAACGCCGGTCAGAATGACAGGGAGATACAACAGAGTGCATGGAGGTGTGTGGACAAAGATGTGACCTCACAGGACAGATTAAAACCGTTTAAAAACAACAAAAGTTATTTTTTTTTAAATGAAGACAGTGGAGTTTACACAATGAAATCCCTAAACTCCATTTGGAATTAACATTGGCGTCTTACAGCGTTTTAGATGAATTTGCATGTGGATAAAAGCGGTGTAGAGCTTTCATTACGTAAAGACACTACTATTAAGACACTTTCAACGGGGACCTCTAGAGCTGGACGCTGAACTCAGACTGACTCTGGCGCTGCGTCCTGACTTGGACAGTAGCGCACCGTGCAGAACACACGGCCATTATATAATATGGCTTCATTCTACGTGATGTGCGTGTTTCGACGCTGAACAGGGCTGTTGGCACACATGGAAAACCGCAGCAGCGCTTGCAGAGCCGCGAGACGGCCAGAGGCCACAGATTCTCTCAAACACACACACACACTGAATACTGACCCCGCTACACTGTCTGACTCTTTCCCGCTCTTGCACCGACTGGACCAGAGAATACCCGACAAAGCGCTCCCACTCTCCCTCACCGGACCAGATAAGACCAAAGAAACACGTCTGTCTGGATCTTGGCCTGTCCTGAGACGGAGTCACGCCCATGCGGAAGTTTGGCACAAAGCACAGACTGAGGACAGACTACGCCGGTCAGACGTTTAAGAGGGGAAAGAGTTGTAGCACGCATAGTTTCACCATAAGGTTTCTTGAAAGGGCACTTTTGGTTCAGTCAGCGGAAGGCTATATATTTTCCCACAGGGTTTAGAGTTTCTGCAGCATCCTGGTCTGTGTGGAAATGTACATCCACTGGGATAAACCAGTTTTCCCTGTTAAAGAACCGCGTGGTTTCTTGTATCATTCAAAAACCTGTTTGTTTTGAATCAACAAAGACATTTAGAGGCCACTAGTCTGGACAGACTCTCTGGTGTGAGTGTGTGAGTGGCGTGGGGAGGAAGGGGACACTGTATCTAGTCAAACCAGTTCAGCCGACTGGGACAGAGGATGTAATGGTGGCCATTCTTTTCCAGGGCCATAGCACCGGGCCTCCAGCCAAAGGGGCATGACACAGACTGAATACCAGACAAAGAGCTCTGTGCCGTGAGCGACTGGGAGACGCACAGGGGTGTCGCCTGGAGCCATCGGCCGGGACTCGAATAAGGCTGACACAGCGTGGGTGGGGGAGGTGCAGGGAGCCTCCAGAACCGCAACCTATTCCCTACATAGTGCAGTACTTTTCAGACACGGCAATCGAACACAAAACCCCTAGATTTATAGGCTATAGACATGACAGTACGCGTATGGTTCAATAAGGCTGTTAGAAGACACAGCTTCCTGAACCACGTCCGATTCACCAGACGGCTGTCTTCAGAAGAAGCGTCGCCAGGAACGCTGAGCCGGGTGCGTTGACAGACAACTATACATGCACAACACACAACAGGCGAAGGAACTCCTGTGACAACAACCTATAAACAACGCCGACAACTGCCGACAACCCTCGTGGCAACAGGCAGGTTGGCCTGCTCTGCCACTGCACAAGCTGGTTCTATCCCCTTTGGTTACCACGGAAACACAAAAGGACGGGGTTCGCATCCGAGACGAGGCATCTGTTAGGGCACATGGGGGCGTCGTTTCTGAGGAGTGTCTCCAGGACAGTGGTACCGTGGAGACAATTTGGCACCCAACAGGAAATTCTTTAAGAAACCAAACGTCTGACTCTTCAATTTGACCTGAGGGCTAGGTTTGGCAGGAGAGAAAAGGCTATTATCAGTGAAGCTGCAAAGAAATAAATCCAAGTATTTCACAGTGAGGGGAAGACAGAAGCATGTCTTGAGATTCCACAGGGTTAAATGAGACTTCTCGTTCCTCACTTAGTGACAGAGACAAAAAGAGAACAAGGAGAAAAAGGGTTACTGCAGAGATGGGAGACGGGATTTCAGCAAGTTGTTAAGACTTCCTGCCTCTAATGGACAGCCTGTGTGTGTGTGTGTGTGTGTGTGTGTGTGTGTGTGAGGGGGCTTAGGCACATGAAATTCATTGTTTCAAATACAGAAATAAGTGGTCCAGAATGTGCCCTGAGAATCAGCTACGTCAATTATGAAGTGGCTGGAGTGTGTGTTTATGTATGTGTGTGTGTGTGTGCGCAAGCACACACACACACACACACACACGTCGATGCTCACAAACCCCCTACCATGCCTGTAACAGTTTCCATCAGCAGTCGCAAATCAAGTCTAAAACATTCCTAAATGCAAATCCTCCGAAACGAGGCAAAGGAAATACGTTGAGGAAAAAAAAAACAAGGAGTAAAAAATTAAGTGAAACAACGGAGGAACATTCAGAGAAATCAAATGAGGGATTAGAAATTGAGGCCCAGTCAAATGTCAGAACGGAGTTCCTATAACAGGGGCTTAACCAGGGCGCGTGCACGTGCGCCTCGGCACGCGCGTCAGCCCAGTTGGGTAAGTATCACAAGGCAGGGGTGAAAGCCTTCTTCCTAGAATGATTAAGGATCTGTTTTAGTACAGTGCTGCGAAGCCCCCTTTCCTTAACCGTCTCTGGTGCAGCAGACAACCGTGTGGTTGGCTACCGGCTCATCAGTTCTATGGGGGGGCAGGTGTTCGCTCTCCAAATCCGCCGTGATGTCATAATCGAGACCGGGTCAGCTTCCTCCAGGCTTGTCTTTTCATAACCCCCCCAAAACATTTGCCGTGGTTGCAGCAGGAGACTACCTTTGCACCCATTGAGACAGAGCTTTAACCTCTGGTGGTGGTCGGAGCAGTTTGGAGAGGGTCCGACGTAGCTGTGAGAGGGAGACGAGCGTCTACACAGGGAAGTCAAACCAACAAAGTGAACACAGAAACCCGTCAACAGACTGACGGAGACTCTCAAAGTGTCATTTACAGTGAGCGGGGCGGAGCTCATTTACAGTGAGCGGGGCGGAGCTCATTTACAGTGGTTTTGTGGGGGTGGGGGGGGTTGGGTTCAAAGGCTGAGAAGTTCATTAGAAGTGGTAACAGTTCAGTGGTTAAGGGGCACGCGTCATAGGTAGCAAGCGACCGGACCGAGGTCGAAGGTGATTGGAGGCCACGGGGTTAACGATCGAAAGGTGACTTTTTTTCTCATTTTTTTTAAAGGTCGCTATGAGGCAAAATGCAGCGTAGCTCCAGGCGCTCGTCGGGCCCCGAGGGTCGAGACTTCTGAAAGGTCACGACACCGCGTGGCACGTGACTAACCCCCCCCACCCCTCCTCCTCCCGACATCGATCACTGGAGCATCAGCTGCTTGAGATTATCGTGGAGGATGGTGTCCTTGACGTCTCGGAACACCAGGCGAATGTTCTCCGTGTTAATGGCCGTGGTGAAGTGGTGGTATAGGGGTTTCAGCGGGGCTTCCCGCCTCTTCCCCCGGAAGCACTCCACCAGGAAGCGCTGCACGTCGGCCAGGCTGTGGGGCTCTCCGGTGTACTCTGGGAAATAGTCATTGATGGGGACGGAGCGCACCTTCTCTTCCAGCAGGTCTGTCTTGTTGAGGAAGAGGATGATGGAGACGTTGGAGAAGACGCGGTTGTTCACAATGGTCTCGAAGATGTTGAGGGACTCGCTGAGCCGGTTGGTCTGGCGGTCCTCCATCAGGACCTGGAGAGGGTAGATGGGGTTAAATGGTGACCTTGTGTGTGACCGTGTGTGTGCGTGTGCGTGCGAGAGACAGTGTCCGCCCACCTGATCATACTCCGAAGAGGAGACGAGGAAGAGAATGGAGGTGACCGAATCAAAGCACTCAAACCACCGCCGCCGCTCTGACCTCTGACCCCCCACGTCTACCATCTTAAACGGAACGTTCTTGATCTCAAAGTCGTACTCGTGAATCCCCTTGGTGGGCTTACGGGCTAGAAGGATGTCCTGTTGAGTTGGAAGGTAGTCCTGGAGGGGGGGGCGAACACAGACCTTTAGCTCACACAGCTCACACAGAGACGTCTGCTTTCATCTCAGACAGTCAACCGACTACCTCACCGGAGACGCGTGGGGTTTCTAACTAGAGTGCAGGGCAAAGGATGTAGGGAAGATTAGGTGATGCACTTATAATCAGCGGGGTTGATTTCACCCCCAATATTGTTTACTGTAGAGAACGTTTCTAGAAAATGCAGCACACTGTCAAATGTATGCACACGGCTCTGTTTTTGTGTCAGACATCTCGTGAGGGGCAGAGCTTGTCAGTGAACTCCGTAGGGCAGTGTTTCCCAACCCTGGTCCTGGAGGCACACCACCCTGCAAGTTTTAGATCTCTCCCTGCTCTATCACACCTGATTCAAATGATCAGCTCATGATCACGTCCTTGATGAGCTACATCAGGGGTGATAGAGCAGGGAGAGATCTAAAACATGCAGGGCAGTGTGCCTCCAGGAGCAGGGTTGGGAAACACTGCCGTAGGGTGTCTGCTAACTCTGATCCTCACTCTGCCTTACTTGGGCAAGTAAACACGGATGTGGATATTCCGAACGTAATTCGAGGCCCGAGGGGCTAGATAGCAGGTTGGAGGGCGGGGGCAGGGAATGGAATAACACCCAAAGTTGGAAAATATATTGATACATTTAGTGCGACATTTAATTAAAATGTGTCTAAATAAATATATTTCAGCCTTTGGGTTCATGTTCGTCCCCATAGTCCTCACAAATATAGCAAAACAAGTTCCATGTTTGTGCGAGTGTGTTTCTGTGTGTGTTTGTTCCATGTCAGAGGAGAATTCCTGACATTCCAGACGCTGTGACATCACAAAGGCACGGCTGCTCAGAAAAAAGCAATTGGTGAAATCACCAGTACACACACACACACACACACACACACACACACACACACACACACACACACACACACACAAAATAGAAATTGCATGCTCCCTTGCCCTAATCTTAACCTTAACCTAACCCTAATCTTACCCTGACCTTAACATCAGTAAAGTAACATGTATGCCTAACCTTAACCTAGGTGTAATGCCTAACCTTAACCCTAAACTTAACCAACAATGCCTGGACCTTAAAGAAACCACAATTCTAACTCTAAAATTAATTGTATGTTTGATCCTAAACTTAAACCCTGAGCCAGAAATTTTCTTTTGCCTCATGGGGATGGGCAAAAGGTCCGCATGAGTCCAATATCTTGTGGTTTTACTATACTCATTGGGACAATTGGTCCCCATGAGTATAGTTAGACCTAAAACACACACACACACACACAGGTATGAGCAGCTAGATGTGGAACGGAGAGAGAGACTCTGTTTCCTTCTCTCCCACTAGGCCCTGGTCCACTTCCTCTTTAATCGGGCCTTAACACTTAGCCAGCTCAAAACATTTCACAGGCAGAAGAGGGACAGATTCACAGAGAGTTAGAAAGAGATAAAGACAGAAGGGACTGGAGAGAATGAGGAGGGACAGGATGAGAGGGAAGAGGGACAGAATGAGTGAAAAGGGAGCGACAGGATGAGAAAGTGTGGCAATAGCCAGGAACGGATTCACTTCTCTCTTCATCTCTTATCTCCCATCTACCGGAGCACCTCTGTTTATTCCTTATATATTCATCGGTGGCCGAGAGATGGGTGGTACTTACCGGCTGTCCGAGCTTTTCCAAATTATCCAGGAAATACTTCACTGACTCCCCCTGAGGGAAAGAAAGAGACAGAACATAAGACCATCCGATAGGTTCAGTTGTTCGTAGTACAAACACATCCATTACGCTGTTATTTCACACAGATGCCATTCTTAGCACATGAATGTTGCTGGGGTTATGCCTAAGGCAGCACTCGCTGATGGTGTTCATTGACAGGGCCTCGGTTAAAACCCACTGTCACGACAGGAAGACGAGGCGCACGTCGACCTCTGACACACTCAGTCAAACACACAAACAAAGCAGTGCTGTGCTTAAATCAAGGCAATGTGGAGACTCACTTCCTGTCACAGTTTGACTGAACAGGAAATGCAGATCTCCAAACACACGCACTGTTACACACACACGCACACACGCACAGTTACACACACACGCACAGTTACACACACACGCACTGTTACACACACACACGCAAAGTTACACACACAAACGCACGCACGCACACACACCATCTGCAACTGAAAGTGAGTAATCGGAGCAAGCTGCTCAGGAAGCAACAGAAACCGCACATAAAGAAACAAACAAATGGGACAGTGTGTGTGTGTGTGTGTGTGTGTACATATGCATGTTCACATGTGTGTAATGTTCCATGACAGAGAGAAGAATGAAGAGAATGAAACATACCCCCCCAACCCCGACACACACTGATGTGAAATTAGCTAATCACTTGTTCTTCTGAAACGACAATTATTACTGGCGGTGAGTCAGGGCTTTTTTCTCATCTTAGCGACCCGTTCCATTGAAACGGTCAGTTTAAATGTCTGTCTCGTCCTACGGCCGGGCCACCGGCGGTACTCGTTCCATTGAAACGGTCTGTTTACATGTCTGTCTCGTCCTACGGCCGGGCCACCGGCGGTACTCGTTCCATTGAAACGGTCAGTTTAAATGTCTGTCTCGTCCTACGGCCGGGCCACCGGCGGTACTCGTTCCATT